>PVKZ01001694.1:102921-339374 GCA_004027375.1 Macroglossus sobrinus | reverse complement strand
ACTTGCTCGTCACCCACTCCCTTCTAACCCTTTGCTGTCTGGCTACTGCTGCATCCCTGAGCCAGCTCTCAGGGGTCCCCCAAAGCCTGGTGTTGCCCAAGCCTCGGTTTCACCCCCTTAATCTTTCCCTCACTCTATCCCACCAACCACGTTCTCCTGGAAACTCTCTCTCCTCCTAGCCTTCAAAAGGTCTCACTGCCATGTGCCCTCCTGCTGCTCAACCGCCCACCTCTGTCTGTCCCCCAAATGCAGGTGTTTTCAAGGGACCTGCCCTCAGGAGTCTGCTTTCCATTTCTCCGCCTCTCCTGAGGTGAGCTTATCCACACTCAGGGATTCAGGTCTCATTTCCATGTGGATTCCAGGAGCTCTCCTGCTGCCTAGTAGTGCCTAGTAGGGTACCATACACAGCTACTACCATATTATTGACTATATTCCCTATGCTGTACTTTACATCCCTGTGGCTGTTTATCACTACCAATTTGTACTGATTCACCCCTTGACCTTTTTCACCCAGCCCCCCATCCCCTGAAGTGTGTTTTGAACAACTTAGTGTATGAAACTACTTATTCAATTTCAATTTTTGTGACATCTAAATACAAATTGGGACTTAGCATCCGAATTGATATTTGCTATACACGTGATGTGCTCTAGATTTCAAAGACATAGATGTGAAAGAAATGGAATGTAAAACAGCTTATTAATGATTTTTAATTGGCTACATGCTGAAATGAAATTTTTGATATGCTGATTTAAGTAAACAATATTAACATTTTTAAAAATTTGCTCCTGGTAAATAGAAATAAAATCAATTTTTATATTAAAAAAAAAACAGTAATGCCAAGTGAACGAATGACTGAATATATGGATGAAGAGAGAGCACAATGTCAAGTCAAGGAGTCTGAGCTTCAAGTTAGACAGAACTGGATTTCAATCCAGATGTCACCTCTGACTCCCTGTTCAGCTCTCAGTTTTATCATCTGTAAATCAGGACAACAATAGAATCTGCTTCATTTCATAACTTTGATGATTCAGTGAGATAAGGTAGGCAGAGGGACTCAGCACTGGCATCTATCAGGTGCTCAGGGAATCATAAGGATCATGCATATTATTGCTGTTATGTCCACACAGTAAGTGCTCAATTAGGTTTGCTGAGTGAATGCATGACCCTTCCGGCTCTAGCTTCATACTCATCTCACCGCCTCAGCCCATGCTTCAAACATAATTTGAATGATTATCAAATTTAAATATCAGGCAGGTATGTGAATTTTAATTATCGTATTATAATTAATATTATATTAATTAAATATTTAAGTAAATGTTATAATTAAAATTCACATACCTGCCTTATCGTCTAGCTCAGTGTCCTACCCCAGAACTAAGTTCACTGTCTTCCCCACAACCAGCTGCTCCCAACATCCTGCTCTCCAGTGATGAATCCAGTCACTCACACATCATCAATTAAAACACCCCAACCACTCCCACTCCTAATAAAATGGAAGATTCTTGAGGACGGGATTCTTCTCCGATTCATTTCTGACCCCAGCATCTAGAACAATCCATGGTAGGTCTTCCAGAAATATCTGTGTAATGAACAAAACATCCCATAAGCGTTCCGTTCTCTGGTACTTGCTGTGTCTACCCTGTGTGGGCTCATTCCAGGGCTGATGCCCCATTGTGGGCACCCCCTAGACACTTAGACACTTGCTAGCCCAGAGACCCAAGATGCTGAAACACCCTGGGTGTCATCAAATGGTTTAATGCTTGCCCTGTTCCACCCCCATCCAGGAGGCTGGAACATAGAACAGGATTGCCTGGGGCTCATTGGCAGAAAGTCTACATTGAGTTCTCCTCCTCCAGGAAGTTTTCCCTGATTCCTCTTTCCACAAGAAGCTTGCCTGTCTCTGGAATGTTACAGAACTTATCACACGTACAGTCAACTCCGGCACTTTCTGTGGCCACACAGATGGTGAAAAATGGACCCAGAATCTTAAGCCTGAGCTATCTGACACCCAACTTCACTGCAGAAAGCTGTTCAGACCCAAGACAAAACGACTGGGATTTTCACAGGACATCTGACCAAAGTGTCACGTGATTTCTTTATAAACTAAATGAAGAAGTGAAAGCTGAGTTACAGTCATTGATCATAATTCCCAATAATTAATTGCTTAATGAGAAGAACTGGATCTTTGGTATAAACTCTTGACCCAGGGCTACATGCAGCCCTAGAAAATGCTTTGCTTGCCCTGCACATGTGTCTTAAAAAAAAAATAGAATCAGTTGCTAATGTATAAACATTAGGAGATCTCAGGCAGAAATCCAAATGTCTGCTTCTTTTTAAAAGATGTGGCAATCCTGGCTCTGCATTCCTACATGGCAGCAACTAGCCAGAGCTGAGAAGTAGCTACACCCACAGACTGGATATGTGTTTAGCTTTGCCCTAGTCTCCACCATTCTTTCTTATCTTATGCCTAACCTGCCTCACTGTTGCTCTCTGCCTGAAGGGCTCTCTAGCAGCCTGCCATAGACTCAATCTTGAGTCCTATCCTCTCCACAGATTCATCAATAATGGGACAATGAGTGCCTAAGAGCAGAGATCATCTGTATGTTTCAAGGGCTGAGCTCAGAGTCTAGTACAGAGTAGTTGCTCAGTAAATACTACGTAAGCATGTTAGGAGCACCCATCCCAGGGTGGTCACTGAGGGCTTTCTGGAAGAGGAGGTACCTATACTGAATCTTTCAGTGGGCTGGAGAAATTGGAGCCCTTGTGCCCTGTTGATGGGAATGTAAAATAGTATAGTGGCTGTGGAGAACAGCATGGTGGATCCTCAAACAATTAAAAGTAAAATTATCGTATAACTCAGCACTTCTGCATCTGGGTATGTATCCAAGAAATAGGAAGAAGAGTCTCAAAGAGGTATTGATACACCTATGTTGATAGTGGCGTTGTTCGCAATAGCTAAAACTTAAGAAGCAACCCAAGTGTCCATCAATGGGTAGATGATAAGCAAAATGTGGTCTCTCCATACAATGGAATATTATTCAGCCTTAAAAAGGAAGGAAATTCTGCAATATACTACAACATGGATGAAACCTGAGGACATGACGCTAAGTAAAATAAGCCAGTCACAAAGACAACAAACACTATATGACTCATATGACTCCACTTATACGAGATGCTTAGAGTAGTCACAATTATAGAGACAGAAAATAGAATGGTGGTCCATCGGGGCTGGAGAGAGAGGAGAATGGAGAGTTCTTGTTTAATGGGTACAGACTTTTACAAGAAGAAAAGAGTTCTGGAGATTGTTTTTTACACCCATGTGAATGTACTGAAGACTAGTGAACTGCACATGGCTCATGCAGGGAACTACAAATTGAGGAGGTAGCTAGTAAATATTTAATAATTAGCTCTCTGGGTAAAGAAGCCCTGATTTCTAACACACACCAGTTTCTGTAGGGTAAATACCCCCACCATGGGCAAGTTCATGTCACTAACATGGTGTGACTGAGTGCAGAGTTGGGAGAAGATGGGCTGGGCATCCCACCGACTGAGCCCAGGTTCTGGAACCAGCACTTATCAGCTGTGTGACCTTGGGCAAGTTTCTTAACTGCTCTGTGCCTTGGTTTACCAACCTGAATAATGGGCTTAATCAGTTTACCCGTCTCATCCTTATGCTCTGAGTCAACACATGCAGGCGTTTAGACTTGTGCAGGCACATCGTAAGGGCTCAGTAAACGTTTGCTCCTTTGTGCTAGGAAGGTAGAACATGCTCTCACTTGATTTCTCAGAAAAGTGAACTTCTTCTATGTGTTTAGTAGAAATTAGCCATGGTGGGAAGAGCTAGCCAAAGAGATGCAGCTGTGTAGGTCACGAAGAGCCTTGGGTGTCAGGCTAAGGACCTTGGACTTTTCTCCTGATGGTGTCCCAGAATTACCTCAATCAGTAGAAGATGATGTGAGTTTAATAAGAAGAGACTGAAGCGGTCTCATTCCCAGGTGCCCCCAAACTGAAATGCACAAGCACACGGTCAAGTGACACAGCTTGGTGATTGCGTGTGATCCCTAAGCCTGGAAACGGTCCAATCGCAAAAGCAGTGGCCTTCTTGCCAGGGATCACACGAGTGAAGTGCTCAAAACAAGGGTTCCTGGAAGACCTTATCTGGAGATGTGCCCTGGGGGCCTGAGCCCCCACACTAAGATGGTTTCTGGAAACCAGAGTGAGGGGGTGAGTGTGTGAGTCACAGGATGCCTATCGGATGGAAGAAATGGGGTTTGACTGGTGTTTGGAAGGAGTCTCAGGACACCCAGCCTCTGTCTGCAAACTTCTGAAGAGCTGTCAGGGTAAAATGCATCACAGCTATCCCATGTGGCCCCAAAGCTAGCACCAGGAGCTGACGCTCTCTGCTCTCAGATTTTGGCTCAAGCCTAGAAAGTATTTTCCAGCAACCAAGTGTCCTGGGTAAAGAGTAAGCTGTCTTGGGTGTGGTGAGCTTCCTGTCCTTGGAGGCACTTTTTATTCACCACTTTTTAGAAACAGAAATGTAATGTGGGAGGTGGGGACCAAGGCAGTGGGACATTATCCCACTTGATTTCTCAGGAAAAGGAATTTTCCTTAAATATTGGAAGCATAAGAGACACGTCAAAACACATGAAGTTAGCTATGGCAGTTTTGAGGCACAGGCTTTAGCCTGTAAGAGTGCTTTAAAAATTACATTTCACCAAGATTACAAAAAAAAAAACAAAATATCAGGAGCCCTTTGGTTGCTCAGTGGCATGGAGAGAACTAACACATTCTGTGCTCCTGGCCTTCTGGCTTGCAGACCCCCAACACTGATTCACATGGAGTCAAGTTCAGGGATGTTGCAAAGAGCGACATTAATTGAGTGGAATATGGACTGGATGGGTTCCAGGGTGTCCCCAGCTCTGACAGTCGGTGACAGTGTGTGCTGTCATATTAATTTGCACCTGAACATTCTAAACTTTTCTACTGAGGGCTTTGACACTTGCTGGCACTTCTGCCCAGAATACTAATATTTAGCATTAGTATTAGCTCCAGGTCTCATCTTAAATGCCACCTCTTCCAGGAAGCCTCCCCTGATTCTCCACCCAGGGTAGCTTCTCCTCCTTTAGTTAATCTCATATCACTCTGTTTTTCTTTCCCTTCATAGTACTTACCATCATCTTTAACTCTATTTCTTTACTTGTTTATGACTATGTCTCCTTGCACTAGAGGACATGAAACTTGTCCTTCTTGTCCATCATACTACCAGCAGCTAGCACAGAGCCTGATAACATATTTAGTGGCCAATACTTGTTTTTGGAATAAAAGAATGATTGACTGAATGAACTAAGAAGTTGAGAGGGAGCAGCACCCCCAGAGCATGCTGACAGCTTGCTCTAAAGACACACACAGCTAGTTCTTTCTATCTTGGTCTCTATTTGTGACATAGGTGACAGCTATTGTTCAATAACAGGCTCGAGTCCAACTTTTGCCAAAACTTTTACGAAAAAATGCGAATTCAAACACTTACCTGAGAGTAAGTGCCAGTTTTATATCTTTGAAAAACCAATTAAAATGTTCACTCTCAAGAAACATACCCTGACCTAGCCTCATTCTGTCTTTGTGTTTGTTGTTCCCCACACCTGGAATATTCTTCGCTGCCTCTTTTTATCTGGTAAAATCCTACTTGTTTTTCCTATGTTGCAATGTCACTTTTTTTGAGAGAGAGAGGAGAGAGAGAGAGAGAGAGAGAGAGAGAGAGATACCTTAGAATAGGCAACAGGCTATTGCTTTAACTGGCCATATCCATAATGGTGCCCAAGGTTCTAGGTTCATGATCTTGACCCAATTCCAGGCCATCCCACTTGTCTCCAGTTCCGATCCCACCCAGCAAATACTTCCCAAGTGGTTTTTGTGGGCAGAGCCCTAGTGAGGCACTAAAAACACTAAAAACAAATGCAAAGCTAAATCCGTCAGCTGCTGCACTCAAGAGTTTATAATCCAGGACTGTCTGTTAGGATTGGGGGGTGTGAAAATAAATAGAGGAAATCTCATTGAAAATGGAGTCAGATAATGCTGAAGGAGGGGCGCCTCATGCAGATACCACTTGGTGCAGCCTGTGTAAAAAGCAGGAGGAAGAAAGACAGAATTGTTTTGACAAGGGAGCACGTGAATCCTGTGGGAATTTCATCTTCTGCTTTAAGAAAAAAAAGGAGGAAGACCCCTCCTTTTCTCAGCAACAACACTCTTGTTCTTCTCCAGTGGACTTTCCTTCTAAACAACCCTCCCCGGTTTCCTCCTAAAACCTAATAAAAACAAGCCCCTCTTCTTTGTTCTCCAGACTCGCCTATGGTTTTGCCCTAGCTTGCTTGGGCCATTCCAAATGGCAATTCTCTGCTCTTCCCGAATAAACACACCTTGCTGGTAAAATCTGTGGCTATTCTATGTTTAAGTTCAATGGAGAGAATCAGAATGGGCCTTTAGGATGTCTGTGACACCAAGAATAACATCTGAACTCCTTCCCTAGGCCTAAGACGGAAGGTGCCACCTCTTTCGAGATGCCTTCCCTGATATCTGCCAGGTAGAATTCATGGCTTTCTACTCTATTTCTGGGTCAATCTTCCTAACCCCTAGGACAGCACATACCACATGCTGCCGAAGTCAGAGGTACCTGTATCACCTACAAGCTCGTGGCCCCTCATGATCCAGTCCCACGGCCACCCGCTCCAGCCTTGCCTTATATACCACCCCACTCCCCAGTGCATTCCTGGAAAAGGCCTGATGCAAATGCTTTCAGTTTCCCAAACACACCCACGTCTGTATCTATCACGTCTCTCTCTCTCTCTCTCTCTCTCTCACAGTCCCTCCCTCCCCCTTTTTCCCCCCTTCCCTTTCTCACCCCTTCTTTTATCTCAAACCCTGCTGCCCCTCAGTCCCTTTACACCCATAATTCCCTTTTTACTATCACTCAACTCCTACTCATATTTCTCAACATACTTATTATTTGATAACTATTTAGTGAGCACCTACTATGTGTTGGGCTCTGTTCTGGGGGAGCAGCAATGAACAAAAGAGATGAGAACTCCATCCTCCTGGTCCCCATGGACCCTGTGCTCTGGAGGGAAGAGACAGAAATAGACAAGTAAGTAAATAAAACACACAGTTCAGCAGGTGGTAATAAGTGCTGTGGAGAAAAGTAAAGTGGGGAAGAATGATAGGAGTGTGTGTGTGTGTGTGTGTGTGTGTGTGTGTGTGTGTGTGTGTTGGGGGATGATGGTGGGAGTAGTCAGTTTAAACAGACATTTGAGCAAAGCTATGAAGGAATATCCTGAGGAAGAATGCACCAGGCAGACAGAAGAGGGAAGAGCAAGCAGAATGGCCTGGAGCAGCAGCACACCCGTGAGCTAGAGAATCTAGGAATTCAGTTCTGCCCTTGCCAAAAAGCCCTCTGAACCCATCGGCCTGGCCCAAACCGGATGTGCTCCCCTTCTCTATGATCTCCCTCATCGTAACATTGACCATATTACACTGCAGTGCCTCCCCTGCCAGACCATGAACAATTTGGGGACAGGAGCTGTGTCTTTTATTTTGACGTTTCCAGTGCCCAGTGTAGGGCTTAATAAATAATTTATTGACTGCCTAACGGAATCAATAAATGAACAAACCAGGCTATGAATCCTTGAGAATGTCTCCTGCACCACTGTCCCTGGCAGCACCTGGTACACTGTCTGGCATAGATTGGGTCTTGGAAAAAACAATGTTTGTTGAATGGCTAATAGATACAGTTTGTGCTTATTGAGCACAGATATCATGCTTTATGTGCTTATGCCACTTATCCTTTGAGGAGTCCTATGAGCTTGTAGGGACCGCTATCGTATGCAGTTTGCAGATTAGGACACTGAGGCTCAGAGAAGAAAGGGCTCACCCATGTCATGCAGCCAGCAAGTGCCAAAGCTCTGACTCCCAAGGCCGCGTTTGCTAAGCCCGAAACCGAAACCTCTCTGCCTTCCAGAGATAAGGGACTGGGAGTGGAGCGAGAGGAGGGCTAGAGAGGGATGGAGGAAGCGGGGAGGAAGGTCTCCCTGTAAGGACCGGGGATGGCGTCTCCTCATCCGCGTGTTTCTTTCCATGCAGACCAAGGTTTCGCGCACACCATGGGTACGCGGAAAAGGTCAGGGAATGTTAAACAGACATCGACGATTTCATTTTCCAAAAACGGGTGTTTTCGCGTGGTTTGAGTTTAAAAGCAATTCTAACAAGGCCTCGGATTAACATAAATGCAAGTTCTGGCTCTAATTCTAGTCATAACCCTGCCCGTCTTTGCCCCTAATTTTATAGGTGATCTTCTGGGTAACCTCTGTTTTCCCGTCAGGTGTGTCTTTGCCTCCTTAAGAACAATACAGCCCACAAGGTTTGACACCTTATGGGTAAAGGACCCCAGTAGCCCAAGGATCTCCTCTATCGGAGATAGAGGCCCCTTGCCTGCCCCTCCCAGGGACCCCTCTTTGCTCTCGGACCCCACCTTCTCCAGTCTCTCCTGCTCCAGTGGGTTTGTCCCCGGTTTATGCAGCCCCCGTGCCTGTCACTGACCTCTTTGGCTTGGCCTCAGCTCCTGTTCCTGCGGCCTGCTCCCATGAGCAGCTCCCACGAGCAGCCTCGTCAGGCAGAGCCTGCAGCCCCTGGCTCTGCTGGCTCCCCGCCTCCAGCCCCAACACTGGGGTCTAGGGGCTGCAGATCCCAACAGACTCTCGGGCTCCAGAATCTTAAAGCCTTGAATGGGAGTGAGCGGTGAAGACAGGCCCAGAGGTGGTGAGAAGTAACTGCCTCCTGCACCCAGCCGGGCATTCCTCTACTCAGGTCCCAGCTGCCTTCACAAACACAGGAAGTCCAGCAAACTCTCAGGGACCGGGGCTGGCTCTCCTGCCAAAGGCGCCTAGGCAGCCACCCGGAAAATTCCAGTGGGAGGTGGATTTGAGTCCTGAGTTATCCAGGTCACAGCCTTATCCGGCTTCACGGGGCCTTTGCTAATCCCTTCAGCCTGGAGTAATCGCCCCCATCTCAGCCCTGAGCACAGAACTTTCTTAAGGATCTGACAACTTGCTAAGAAACTTGACTATCTAAGTACCTGGGGTCCTCAGTCTTGGCTGAGGCAGGAGCATGAACACAGATCCTGGGGATGGGATACCCAGAAAAACAGGTGGGGAGCAAGAGAGAGGTATGAGAGCCTTCGAGGAAACAAACGTACTCCCGGAAGTGAGTTTTGAGAGTGGGGACCGGCGGCCAGAAATGTGCTAGTGTCACTTATGCAAAAGTAATGTCTGGAGTACCTACTGTGTGCCAGCCACTGGGCACAGAGATGAATAGGGGGGCTGGGTGGGAGGCGGTGCAGGAATGGATAAGCCCAGAGCAGCAGCGTGGAGAAGGACCGCCTGCCCAGGCAGGGCAGGATGGGACATAACAACATCTGCAGCCACAGCAATAATAACGGTGGCATGAACATTTAAGGGGCGCTTCCTGAGTGTCAGGCACTCTGTTAAGCACAACACAGGATTTATCCCATTTAATGCAGACAACTCTACAAGAAAATATGCCCTTCAGACAGGAGATCCAAGAAGTTGGCCAGGGTCACACGGCTAATTAGAGTCCCATGAGCTTCACAAGACTCTCTTTCTTCAGATTGGCAACCCTTAGTTTGGCTGGTATAGTTCTGGACACAATATAGGTAGTAATATTTTTTTCCTCTTATGACCAGAGAGAAGAAAAAAATTATTAAAGACAATCACTAAAAATTAAGAAATGTGTAAAGTTAAAGTGAAACTTCCCCATATCCACCCAAGATAACAACTATTAAGAATTTTTATTTTTCTCCCTTTTTGTTTTTGTCTATATTAGCTTTTGCTTTTGTTTCAGATTTTCTTTTAAAGAATTAAAGCCTTACAGAGTAAACTGAAATTTCTCATTGTCCTCTGTCCCGCCCTATTTCTATCCTTCCTTCCCTGCTTCTCCCTTCTCTGCCCACAGAGAACCAGACGGAGAAACTGATGTATATCCAGTCCAGAGTTTATAATCCTGCTACACATTTGTATTCATAAACAATATATAACATTATTTCTTGTTTTTTTTTTATTTTACACTAATGAGATGATAGAGTATCCTGCAGTTTGCTTTGTTCACTGTATCCATATTGATTCCTATAGATATGATTTATTATAAACTATATATTGAAAAAGACAATGTTGGGTCATAGAGTATTCACATTTTTTCCCCAACATTTTATTTCGAAAAATTTTAAATCTACAGAAAAGTTGCAAGATTCCTACAATTAATACTCATCAACCCTTTAATCCACCAACTGTTAACATTTTGCTACAATTGCTTCATTTCACTCTCTCGCACACACATTAGAGAGTAAATTGCAGATACTTCATCCTAAATAATTCATCATCTATTCAAGGACAAGACATTCTCTCATATAACCCAACACAATCAATGACACTCAAGAAATTCAACATTGATGTAATAATACTATTATCTAGTATACATTAAAAATGTCTAATATTCAATTTCTACCTATTGTCCCAATCATGTCCTTTATATCCAATTTGTTTGCTTTTTTCCAATCTGTTGCATAAAAATGAGACCCGCAAGAAACCAAGTACCGCTCAGAGAGCTGGTTTATTATGCCAGCGGTCCCAGAAGAGCTAGTGCTCTAAAGATCTGGGCCCCAAGCTCAGGGGTAACCTTACTTTTATAGGGCTTATCCGCAATACATTTGTTATCTAGACAGAACGAGCAAAGGGGAGGGTGAGTCTTCAGTTGATCTCAGGGTCACCCTGCCCTTCGGCCTATGTGGCAAATATGTCTACAGAAGCAGAACAAAGAGCTGATCACAAAGTTATAGCCTTTTGAGTAGAAAATTCCTCTTCAAATCCAGAATCCAAACATGTATCAGGCATTTGATTTGCTTGCAATCTATTGTGCTTCATTAGTCTCCTTTAACCTACAAAATTCCTCTCTCTCTCTTTTTTTTTCCGTTCATGACATCAATATTTTTTAATCCAGGCCAGTTGTCTTGCAGAATACCCCTCAGTTTAGATTTATCTGATTGTTCCCTCATATTTATCAGGTTTTGGGTAAGAATTCTACCTAAGTCAGGTGTAGGAAATGGCTTGTTAGCAATCCCAGCAGAAATCTTCCTTTGTTCCGCAGGTGTCTTCTGTGGCCTGACTGCAGAGCTGATCAGCATATTGCAATCTCTGAATGTAACTTGATTTAACATTTTAGTTCCCTTGCCTCCTCCCTACATTATTACCGTATCATTCTGTAAAGTGTACTCCTAGTTATTTCTTAAGTTGAAAAATTGCATGTACACAGAAACCTGCATATGAATGTTTATAGCAGATTTCTTTATTCATAATTGCCAAAAACAGGATGCAAACAGCATGTCCTTCGATAAACAAACTGCTCTCTGAACACACTGTAAATAAACTGTGGGTAAACAAACTGTGGTATATCCACACAGTGAGAGATTATTTAGCTACAAAAAGACATGGAAGAACCTTCAAGAAATATTACTAAGTGAAAGAAACCAGTTTGAAAGTCTACATACTACACAATTCCAATGGTATAACATTCTATAAAAGGCAAAACTATGAAAAAAGTAAAAAATCATTAGTTGCTAGGAGTTTGGGATGGGGAGAGTTAGGTGATGCATGAAAGAATGTTAAGGCAGTGAAACTATTCTGTAAGATATAGTGACATTATGCATTTGTCAAAACCCAAACACAAAGTGTGGATCTTACTGTAAACTATGACTTTTAGTTAACAATAACGTTATCAATATTAATTCATTCATTGTGATAAGTGTTACACACTAATGCAAGATGTTAATTGTAGGGGAAACTATGTATGTGTCCTGATTAGGAAGACATATATGGGAATTCTGTATAATTCTTTGGTAAATCTAATACTGTTCACACACACACACACACAAAAGTGTATTAATTTAAATAAAACCATTGTAATAATAAATGCTTTTACAAGATTATATACATTCTTGATTAAAATGCAAGCCTGGTAAAGATTTTATTCTCTTTGTTCAGAGTTTATTTTGTGTTTCACTGACTTTTGTGTTCTAGAGCAGTTTACTGTGCCTACAAATCACCCTGAGATTTTGTTAAGAAGCAGATTTTAATCCACACATCAGGTTTGAGTGCTGAGATGTTTGCATTTCTGACAAGTTCCCTGGTGATCCCAGTGCTGCTGGTATATGGTCCATGCTCTACCAGCAGAACATGCAAATAGACAAACAAGTTCTAGTCGATACCTTCTGTAATCTGATTTTTAAATAAGGAGGGAAGAAGTATCCCATTTCATGACAACGCCAATGAATGTTTTTTGTGGTTCATTTTTTAATTCATTTTTTTTTAAACTCATGTTTTCATTGCCCTTTCCTTCTGAATCATGCTCATTTTGTGTTTCCAAAGGCATTGGAACTCCTTGCTTCAACTAAACAACTCAGCTGAGATTTGAAGTTCACGTGTCTCAGGGAAACTCAGCAAAAGGTCAGTAACACTCCCTGGCAGCCAAAAAGGCAACCAAATATTTGTGCTTGTACCAGTCAAGCGCACACCACATTCTAGAGTCTCCGAAGGTCACTGCTGGGGTTGCCCAGACAATGGCTTCTTTGGAGTTAGTAAGGTCACGCTGCTGACTTGAAAGTGGCAAAAACAATGAGAGGGAGGTGGTTGATCGTACAGACTTCATGTTCCCAGAGAGCCATGGCACAGTGCAAAGACTCAGAGGGGCCTGGAATCCCAGTCCTGCCATGAATTCTCTTAGCCTCAGCTTCCCCAATGTAAATTACATCATAGCAATCCATCATCGTTAAGGGCCCTGTGCACTCTGCATTCTTTATTTTTATTCTAAGCATATTCATTCCAAATCAGGTCCTTGCCCTTCCCTTTCCAAGGCAGGGTTTTAACCTTCCAACTGCATCTCTGCCCCATGCTCATCCATCCGTTGGTCCATTAAGTAGTATTCAGACAAGGCCCCCAGCCTGCCACTGCCTGATTTCACATCTCAAAGCCTAGGAGGAATCCAGTTCCAGGCCAGGTGGCCTCTCCTGAACAGGCTGGAAACCCCAGGACTTCGAGCACAGATAGAATATCTTCTACCCTGCACCTCTGACCGGAGTCTCCACTGTTCCCAGATAGCCTCAGGGTCATTTGACTGGAGAAGTTCCTAGTTCTATCCTGAAGCCCAAGACAATTGTGCTACAGCTGAATAGGTTCAAAAAGTCTACTAAGGGAACAACTGAACAGCCAGCAATAACCAAAGCACCAATGTGCTGGGAGAAAATCACACTCTTGATTTAAACCAGACACAAACTCCCCAAGCCCCCGTGAGCAGACTTAGCCCAGGACCGTCCCTGGACCTTCTCAGCTGCAGGCTCTAGAAACTTCAGACCACAGTTCTCTCCAGTTATGAGCCAGTCATGACCCAAAGAAGCAGCTTATTTATCAGCTCAGAGCCTCCCAAAGGTGAGGCTTAGAATTCATCTTGTTTCCCTACTACCTGGTGTCTGGGATGGGTCCTCTGTACCCACATATGCGGCATTCATCCATTCATCCATTCATTCATTCACAGAGCACATGTTTATGGAGCCCTGTGCTTCCACAGTCCCTGCGCTATGTGCCAGGCAAAAGAGACAACAGTAGCTAATGTGCTGGCTCAAAAATTACTGCTTGGCTATTGCCGATGGGGACATAGGCTATCACCCATGGGAAAATAACATTCTAACAATAAGCATTCTGCTTCTGTCCCCCATGCTTGAACAACCAACTTGTGGGTTGACAGTAAAAAGAAGAAAAATAGACTTGTGTGTTCAAATTGAATGAAGAATGGGGTTTAGGGCTTAAAAACTCTGTACCTCTACATTTCGGGGCTGCTTAATTTGGGGTCTGCGTACCCCTGGCAGACCCAGCTGGCTGAATTAAGAGCGTGTTTCCTATAACTCACTGAGTTCTGCTGGTCTGTGTGTCTATTGGGGGTTGGCAGCTATAAGACAACAAGTGTTTTCAAAACATGTCTCATAAACTCTTATTTTTAATATTTCAACACTGAGTCCTTAGCCCTTAAGCAAATTCTTCTCGACACCAGTAGCCGAAGTTTCCTCTTCAAGAATAGCTTGGCTATCTCATCAGAACATTAAGGATTATGCTCAAAATGACTCAGTATTTCTTCTACAAGACCACGTAATGGCGCTTAGAGTTTTCACCGCTCTAAGGTAGCTTTGTCATTCAGAAACAGCCTCTAAATTTCAACGCGGTCAATGTGCAATGCTGCTTTCATTGTATACAAGCCAGCTGCCTGACCAGAGATGCATCCTCAGGGCAGTGACCTGTGACCACTGAGGGTCTGCCTAGGCCGCTGTCCTCAAGCGAGTCTTCTCATGCAGACATGACCTTTCGATTCAAGGGATGTTTGGTGGCTACGTTACTCAGATAATCTTATTTAATTAGTATTTATGTAATGATCCTAAACCATGTAGAAGGGTGACACAAAAGTGAACGCCACACCATCACCCCAGTCACACGTGACTTTCGTGTGCTACCCTCAGGCCAGTAGCTTACTGCTCACCTGAATCCCGTGGGAAAAACCTTGTGCGTATCATGAGATTTTCTAATTCTTGGTAGGAGATTTCTGTCAACTTCTACTTCATTACTTCCACTAAGACAAACAAGCCTTATAAGAACATGTTGAAGCCACTGCCTCCAGGTCAACATCTGAGCTCTTTTTCCATATTACTTTAGCTAGTCTCTCGCAGACATTCAGTCTTAAGTAGCCTGAAGGGAAATTCTGAAGCAGCCATGTTTTTGCAATGAAGAGGTAACCTCAAAAATGACCCGGCATTTTTCTCACAATAAAGCTATACGGCGGCTCTGGTTCCAACCCACTATCCATTCGCTCCCTCACGGCATAATCAGGTTCTATGATGAAAGCAGCCAACGTGTGACTTCTGCCTCCATGGACATAGGCAAGTTTCCTCCACCAGCTCCACCAGACCACACACCTAGGGCGAACTAAGATGCTCCAGAAGGGAGAAGAATCGCAGACTGCAAGGAGATTGCCTCACGATGCCCAGCTTGTGCCCACGTTAATCCAAAGAAGGGGAAGATAGAAGAACCTAGGCATAAGGAAAGAGGAACTTATCCGGGGGACCACTAGGAAGTCGATTTCACTGAGGTAACCCCGACTGTGGGAGGCTACAAATATTTACTTGTTTTTATAGACACCTTTTCAGGATGGGTAGAGGCCTTCCCCACCAGAAAAGAAACTGCCTCAGTAATTACTAATATACTACTACAAGAAATCCTCCCTCAATTTGGTCTCCCTGGAACTTTAGGGTCGGATGACGGGCCAGCCTTCATAGCAAAGGTATCCCAGCAATTGGCTAGCTACCTAAATTTGCGATGGAAACTTCACTGTGCCTACCGGCCCCAAAGTTCTGGCCAAGTAGAGCGAATGAATCAGCCCTAAAAGAGACATTAGTCAAGTTAAGATTAGAAACTGGCAGGACTTGGGTAGAACTTCTCCCCTTTGCTCTTCTTGTGTATTCCATATGTTAATGGATTCACCCCATTTGAAATTTTCTTTGGAAAACCCCCACCTTTAGTACCTAGAATAGAAGATGAGAAAAAGGCAGAACTGCGTAACCTTGTCTTACTTAAGTCTTTACAGGCCCTTCAAGGTGTACAGAAGGAGATTTAGTCCCGGGTTCCTGCTGCCCACTCAACCCCGGAGGACAGACTTCCCCATAAGTTTCAGCCTGGGGACTCTGTGTGGATACAGAAGTTCACTTCCAAAGGACTGGTACCCAAATAGAAAGGACCTTTCACTGTCTACCTGACAATGCCTACTGCAGTTAAAGTAGACAGCATCCCATCATGGATTCATCACTCCCATGTGAAGGCAGCATGAGAGTGGACAGGTAGACGGGCCCTTAAGACTAAAACTCAGACATACGTAAGTCTAACCCTCTGTTTCTTTCTTTTTTCCTCTTTAGGTCAGGCATTCGACCAGCCACAACCAAAACCAGAAGGAGCATTAATAACTTTGCTAACGATAATGCACAAGGTCTTAAATAAGACCACCCCAGACATCGGACAAGATTGCTGGTTGTGCCTAAACCCAAAACCCCCTTACTATGTTGGGGTAGGAACTCCCCTAAACTTAACTGAGCTCAGCAGGCTAGAACTTCAAGTCGATTCACTAGCAGAAGTAGTCCTTCAGAATAAAAGAGGTTTAAATTTATTATTCTTAGAGCAAGATAGATTATGTATGGCTCTAGGTGAAACCTGTTGCTTCTATGCCAATAACTCTGGAATAATTAGAAAAAGGTTATGACGAGTACAGAGAAATTTAGATGCCAAGGAAAAACAGAGACTAAAATCAAATACTGATTTCATCAGATGTTCAATTGGTCACCATGGCTAACAACCTCTCCTCTTGTTAACTTTAGCCCATGTTTAATTCTATTAGACTTTTAGTATTACAAAATAGAGGCTATCAGCAAATTCTGCATGAAGAATCAAGGATTTGATTTTCCGCTAAGGCTAATGGGGAATGTGCTAGCTGGAAAATTACTGTTTGGCTATTGCTCATGGGAACATAGGCTCTCACCCATAGGAACATAACATTCTAACAATAAGCTTTCTGCTTCTGTACCCCTGCTCGCACACCTGACCTGTGGGTCGAAAGGTAGTGAATAGAAGAAGAAAAATAGATCTTTGTGTTCAGACAGAATGAAGAATGGGATTTTGGGCTTAAAAACCCTGTACCTCTACATTTTGGGGCTGCTTAAATTGGGGTCTGCGTACCCCTGGCAGACCCAGCTGGCTGAATTAAGAGCGTGTTTCCTATCACTCACTGAGTTCTGGTGGTCCGTGTGTCTTTTGGGGGCTGGCAGTGACAACACTAACTATCTTAGTTTGTCAGCCCAGAGAAAGTTCCTTCTGAGTTCTCAGCTCAAGAGAGGAAGGGGGACTTTATTTGATCTTCCTAATGCTAACAAAGCTTTTCCTCTGCAGAGGATTGCCCTGCTCACCTGCTATGTCCTGGCCACTCTCCATGTGGTTCGAATTGAAATGACATTTATTACACTTTCTTGGAGCATCGTGTGCAGAGATATAAGGGTATGAGATGCAGGGAGTTTCCTGTCTGATAGAAAGACCATTCCATATTCTCGAGGGGTTCTCAGCCTGCAGGAAGAGGCATAACTTCATGCTTGGAGAGCCTCCCCCTCCCCACAGCTTGGAGGAGCTCCTTGTTAGGTGGACAGATTGGATACCCAAATACTAATAATATCCAAAGACATGCAGCACCTTATTTTTAAAAAGCAGTGGGCTGGCTTATTCCCAAGAAAAGAAAGGTAGATGGCTTATCCCTAGGAGATGTCCTTTGACATAAGATATGTAGAAAGAAGGATCCTTTGGGGCCTTACTCATTTCAAGCATGAAGGAGAAGCCCACATTCATAATTTTGCTGAGAGATTTATGACAGGAAGGCAGGAGTCAGGCCAGGGTGGAGCAAATTTGAGATGGCCATCTGAGTGCCAATTTTTTAAAGTGGAAAACAGAGTGAAAGTTTCATCTCTCTGGAAAATATGAAAAGTTGGATTTATTTGCATCTCTGAATTAAATTCAAGAAAGAGGTTTGAGCAATAAAGAGATGCAGCCAGCTGGGAGGGAGGTACAGAATCACTAATCTGCATGGTCCATGAAGGGTCATTAAGTCCAGCCCCCTGCTACAATAAAAAACGTGCTTTATCCAGCCCCCCAAATGGGCTCTTGGCCACTTCCATAAGGTCATTCCAACATTAGTTTCTGGTTGCCTCTGAGTCTTAAAACCCATCCCAAAATGAGGTTCTCTTCATATCTACCCTAAACTTACCATTATCCTTTCTCTCCTTCTCTCTCTCTCTCTCTCTCTCTCTCTCTCTCTCTCTCTCTCTCTCTCTCTCTCTCTCCACTCCCACTCTCATACTGAATTGATCAGCAATAGGGGCCGATCAACAATATTTCTTCTTTTACAACATAGCTTCACAATGCCATAGGTTGAGCCAAGAAGGCCAGAAGGCCTGCAACAACCTGGCCCCTTCTGAACTCTCCACCCTTATTTCACTCTCTGTCCACCTGGCCTTTTCTCACTTCCTCCAACAGTACACTTCCTTCTGTACACAGTCACAGTACTTACAGCTTCCTCAGCCTGGAATGTCCCCAACAAACTTCTCCTAAGTCACCACTCGGTGTTGGAAGGCTTATTCAGAATATATATATATATATATATTTACAGAAGGGGCAATGCATCCTATAGAGTGCTGAAAAAGCAGGCTGAGTTTCCAACTAAGAATCCCAAAGTCGCATCACAAAACTGGTCTGCCAAGAGAGCTGCTGCTTCTGCCACAACAGGAAGCTGCTCGTCAAACCATAAAGAGATTATCACAGCTCCCATCACCAGAATCATGCCTCCTCTATGACACTGTGCCATCAGATTGACGCCTGACGCCTTGCTCCTGTTCTCATTCACTCAGTAAACTCACAGAAGAACTCATATAAGAAAAAATAGCTCGTTGAATAGGTCGATATTTATTAAAGAAATTGAATCAATTATTAATAATTTTCCAAAACAGAAACCACCAGGCCCAGATGGTTTCACTGGTGAATTCTACCAAATACTTAAGAAAAAAAATTATACAATCTTTATAATTTCTTTTAGATATTAGAAACAGAGAGAATACTCCCTAACTCGTTCCATAAGGCCAGCATTATTCTGACAGCAAAACCAGACAAAGACATTATTAAAAAAGAAAAAATACAAACTAACATCTCTCATGAGCATAGGTGCAAAAATCCTCAAAAATTGTATGCAGTGATGTGTAAAAAGAACTATACCTCACAACCAAGTGGCATTTATTCCAGACGTGCAAGATTGGGTCAGCATTTGAAAATTAATTAATGTATCCCATCCTATCAACACTTTAAAGAAGAAAAACCATATGATGATATCAATAGAGGCAGAAAAAGCATTTGATGAAATTCAACATTTATTCAAGATTAAAAAAAAAACGACTCTCAGCAAACTAGGAATAAAAGGGAATTTCCCCAGTTTGATAAAGAACATCCACAAAAAAAAGCTATAACTAAAATCATACTTAATGGTGAGAAACTAGATGCTTTTCTGCTAATATCAGAAATAACACAAAGATGTTCCTTCTCAACACTCCTATTTAACATCATACTGGAAGTCCTAGTTAATGCAATAAAGAAAGAAAATGAAATACAAGTATACTAACTGCGAGGAAAGAATTAAAGCTGTCTTTTTTCACAGATGGCATGATTGTCTATGTAGAAAATCTCGCTGAATCAACAAAACAACAACAAAAGCCTGGAACTAATAAGCAATTATAACCTTATTGCAGAATATAAGATTGATATACAAAAATCAATTGCATTCCTGTATATTAGCAATGAACAATTAGAACTTAAAATTTGAAACACTATCATTTATATTAGTACCCCAAAATGAAATACTTAAGTATAACTCTTACAAAATAAATACAAGATCTATATGAGGAAAACTGCAAAACTCTGTTAGAAGAAATGAAAGAATGAAATAAGTGGAGAGATAGAAGAAGGGGAAGGAGGAAGCAGAGAAGGAGAAGAAGAAGGAAGAGGAGAGGAGGGGGAGAAGAGGAGGGGAAGAAGGTGAAGGAGGAAGAGGACGAAGAGAAAGAGGAAGAGGAGAAGGAAGAAGTTAAATAGAGAGAGAAAGAAGAAGAAAGAGGGGGAGTTGGGGAAGAAGGGAGAAAGAGAGAAACAGAGAGACAGAGAGAGAGGAATGAAGAAAGGAAGAGTCCAGCGCTCCTGAGAAAAATGGCTGATCCCAAGGCTTGGAAAGATAAACTACAAGATAAGCTTAGATCATCTTATGATGCCAGAAAGTAAGGAAGTTCTAAGAAAAAAATGATAATAAAGAAGGTATGCCAGAAGGACACAGGTGTCATCTTGAAGATATTCTCTATGGCCCAGATGGGACAATTTGAGCAAAAATAAATTTTAAAATGATGGCATTGATTTATAACCCAGAGATTAAAATAATGAGTATATACTGATATAAATAATTAAATGAATACATACATAGAAAAGCTTTACCAACAGTAGAATTTAAATTCTATTTTTTTTTTTAGATTTTAAATTCTTAATATTGAACAAATAAGGAGAAATTAAAAAAACACCAGTAAAAATTATTGCAGGCAAAAGCCATGAATTCATACTAAAATTAGTGAGTAGAAGTATGAGGAGCAATGGGATACTTGTACAGTCTCAGAGTACCTCCCCACTCAGATACCACTAATTACAAAAGGAAAAGCAGTAACTTTCTAGTGGAGAAACCTGGCAAACACCACCTTCACCAAGGGATCAAGGTGAACGTCAACAGTCGTGGAACTCTTCAATAGCCTAGACATTGCTAAGCATCCCTGACACAATATCACTACTGGGATAGTCTTGCCAAAAATGCCTAAACTCAATTTGGTCATGAGAAAACATCCGATCAACCCAATCAAGGGACACTCTCCAAAAACCTGAACAACGCTCTTCAAAAGTTTCAAGGTCACCAAAAAGCAAAGAAAAACTAAGGAGCTCTCACAGATTAGGGGAGACTAAAGACATATGAGAACAACACACGTTGCGGAATCCTGGGTTGGAACCTGGACCGGGAAAAAAAAGACAATAGTAGGAAAACTGGTGACGTTTCAATAAGGGCTGTAGATTAGTTAATAACATTCATTTGCTGGTATGTAGGGACTCTGCCATTAAATGTTTTCTGTAAGTGTAAGTGTTTTTCAAAATAAGATTTTTTTCAAAAAAAAAGATAGTATTGAGGAACTTTTCATACACACACACACACACACACACACACACACACACACACAATAGGAAACAGAAAGGTAGTAGAAAAAAATTCAACCATAATTTTGATATTGAAAATAATGACTGCCAATAAGCTGCTCTAAATGCCAATAATTTAAGAAAACTTTTCTGAACACTTCGTGTGCTCGAGGCACCTTTCATTTGAGCCCGTCCATTGGAAGTAAAATCGTAACCCGCCCTTCACCTGCTCACACTCTTGCAACCCTTTCTCCATCTCCACCGCATTATCACAACCTAACATATTATGTAATTTAAGTATCATGTCTTTTGTTTGTTGTTTGTCTCTCTCCACTAAAATAAAGCCCCACAAGGAGAGATTTTTGTCTTCTTCACTGACGTCCTCCAAGTGCTTATATTATTCCTTGAGTGAAGGTATCGGGACAAGAGGCCAAATCACAAACTTTGAAGTCTTGGGAAAAAATTTTGAAAATATGGAGAAAGGAGAGGCAATGCGTGATGCCACCAGGATCCTTGAGTGTTGAGGCCTGGAAGCAATACCAGGGCCACCGGGATACGGTGGAGAGAGGGTAGAACAGTCTGCCTCTTGTAGAAAGCACCTGTTTCCAAAGTTGAGATGCTTAACAAAAGGCAAAGGTCTAGCCTTTCAGCTTTGAACCTTGACTTAGGCCTAAGACAAACGGCTATGGGAGCAGAAATCCCAGACTGCAAAGGGTGAAGGAGACTGACAGAGATCCGGCAAGGTTGTATCAGTGTGTGAGGGCTGCTTGCTGGGTACAAAGTACCGCACGCTGAGGGGCTTAAACAGCAGAATGTGTTGGCTCGCAGTTCTGGAGGCCGGAAGTCTAAGGTTGAGGTGCCAGCAGGATTGGTTCCTTCCGAGGGCTGTGCCGGAGGATCTGTCCCATTCTTCTTCCCCTAGCTCCTGCCGGTTTCCTGGCCATCTTTAGCATTTTTTGGCTTACAGAAGCATCCCCCGCTCACTCTCTGCCTACATCCTAACATCGTGTCCTCCTTGTGTGTGCGTCTCTGTGTCCAAACTTCCTCTATTTATAAGGACACCAGTCATATGGGATTAAGCCCACCCTAATAACTTTATCTTAGTTGATCACATCCACAAAGACCCTATTTTTGAATAAGTTACATTCTGAGATACTGGAAGTTAAAACTTCAGCATGGGAATTTGATAAGGAACACTATGCCAACCTATAACACAGGCCTAGCACTTGAGGTAGATTGTATCTTCAAGACAGAAGCTGCCCAGAAGGCTGTTAGCATAGATTAGGTTATGCTATTGTCCCTACCAATATCAGCGACCAGTGCCTTAAAACAGCAAAGGTTTCTCTCTTGCTGAGTCCACTGAGGGTCTGGGGGACTTTCCAGGACAGGTTTTGTCTGTGCTGTGACTCAAGGACACAAGCTGCTCCCCGCTTCCGGTTTCTCATAAGGAGCAAAGAGAGGCTGGGGCACTGCACATGGTTCTTTTTTTTTGTTTGTTTCAACTTGGAAGTGACCTTCAGCACCAAGGCTCATGTTTTCTAGCCAGAACCAGTCTCCAGGGTCTGTAGACCGAGAAGGGACCTGGGGAACGTGGGGAGCAGACGGAACGTTTATGAGCATCACAGCCTGTGCTCATAAACATTCACATTACATGTTTGTGACTGGTATCAGGGAATGTTTGTTTACATAAGGTCATGGAAGCTAAATTCTTAACACATATTGGAAGGCAGGAAAAAAAAAAAGATATTTGCTTTAGAAATTAAAGCTGGAGTCACTTCATCCCTGATGGTGGAAGAACAAAGAACAATAGATCCAGGAAACCTGAATCAGCTCTGTCTCCAAACAGGTAAGAACAGGGGAAACGATGGAGGCAGAACTCTAGAGGGGCAGCCTTTGGCTTTTTGGGGCAGCCTCTGGCTTTTTGGGGCAGCCTCTGGCTCTTTCCAAAATGGGAAGAGAAGAAGAAGAAAGAGGAGCAAAAAGAGAAGTTGGAGGTGCTGGCCCAAGTCAGTAGGAAGGGACCATCTGCTCCATTGTACCCCTTTCCCTGCTGGAGTACCCAGGAGACAGGACGAGCCCTCATCACTCCCCAGAGGCTCTCATGGGTCCTGGCACTTCTCTGCTTCATAGAGGCTGAGTATGTACTTCCTGTGAATGAATGATTGATCGAATGAATGAATAATGGAAATGTTCCCTTTTTTATTCTTAAATGCCATATTTCGCCAAAGAAAAATGTGTGATCCCCACTCAGTCCTTGGTCCCGTTGGCCATGCAGATGAGTTCACAGCCTGCAATAGCAGATACCCCTGCCCTCTCACGAAAGGGCCTGGTGCTCTCTTCCAGAGCTGGTCATGAGAGTTTACTCAGTCAGGAAGGAGGCCCATGGAAAGATCATGAAGTAATCTAAATGTTTGGCATCAACTGATGACACGTAATGAATTTTCCATCCTCAGCTCTGTCTTGACAAGTACTGAGGAGAAAAGGGGATTGCCCAGGGGTACGGGCATGCCAAACTTTGAGTCCAAAAACTAGCCACACTCCCACCCAATTTGCATAACTCACCAACTCCCAACTCCCAGAGAGAGAGAAGCTATTTAAAGGGAGCTGGAGTTCGGAATAAACGAGACAGATACTTGGAGGTATCAACTCGGCCTTCTTCTGAGAGGTAAACACCCAGGAATTCATGTTCTGTTAGAATAGAAGTCCCTGCTCATTGGCTCCCTTTGAGAGTGACTGTGTCATGCATAAGTGTGCATGTGTGTTTATGCATGTGTATGTAGGCACACATCAACATAAATATGCATGCACATGTTTTGGTGTGTACAAGAGGGTCTCTGTGCACAAGTGTACTATGTGGGTGTGTGAATGCATAGCATAAGCATATGTGTGTGAGTATATACACATTTGTGCATGTGTATATGTGTAAGGAGTTAGAAAGTCTTGCAAGGAGAGGGTGCTGCTTTAGTTTTAGAGCGAAGTATTGGGGATCAGACTCCATGGATGGCATTCCAAAGCCTTGAATCTGGTTAGGAACAAGTAAGGTATGTCTAATGGGAAACACACAATCTGTGACCTTGGGGATGTCCCAGTTAGTTGGGGTGGCCTGGTTGCAAACACCACGAATGCTCAGTCTGATGAGCAGTAACATGTGGGCGGGGGTGTCTCAAGGAGCCTGAGGCCTGTATGTGTGTGAAAGCATTCGGCAGAGGTGGGGAGGGTCGGGAGGTCCTACGCGTGCACACTCCTTGTGTGTTCGATGTGTGACAAAGCTTGTTGCCCTAGACTGGGGAGCATGTCTGTGTCTTCCTAGAAGATTTCTTTCTCTGAGGTTGCTGAGTGCGAGCAGGAGAGTAGGGGCCGGGACAGAACCTGGGACTCCCTGAGAGAAGAGTCTAGGCTAGGCCCTCTGCATTTCTTCCACACAGATTGTCAACATGAAGAACCTCCTGCTGTTGTCCATGACCATGGCCTTTGGTAAGAGTGAACCCTGACTTCTGGCCACAGTCACCAGCCTTCCTTCCCATTGTGGTAGGCTCTCTCAACGGGCTGGAGAGAGGCCATGGGAGGATGGGGAGTGGCAGAGAGAGGCAGAGGACACAGTCCCAGGCTCCTCACAGATGACCTCCTTCCAGCCCTGCTGCAGACCCGTGGGAGCTTGCTGGAGTTCCGGGAAATGATCCGGTGGGCGACAGGAAAAGAACCTATGCTCAGTTATTCCATCTACGGTTGCTACTGTGGCTTGGGCGGCAAAGGGTCACCCAAGGATGCGACAGATTGGTGAGGCCACCCAGCCCTCCCCTCCCTCTGCCCACCTGTGACCCCCATAGGGCTGAGAAGCTGCAAGGGAATTGCTGGTACCTCCTCTTTACAGAGCCCCAGGAAGTCCCGGCTGGAAAAAGTAGCCAGTGCATTCGAAACTGTGCTCTGGACTATTGCAAACTCAAGGTCAAAGTCAAGGGGGAAGACCACCCAGCACCAGGCTCCCTGGAACTGTGAGGAGGCAGCTCCAGCAGTGTCTTCTCATCACAGGTGCTGTTTTAGACACGACTGTTGCTACGACCGGCTGGAGAACCATAGGTGTGGCACCAAGTTTCTGAGCTACGAGTATGCTTTCAGAGGGGGACACATCATCTGTGGTAAGAAAAAATCATTCGATTCCAGCCAGTCTCCTTTGTTTATTTTACTGAGCATCCCATTATGCCAGGCACTGTGCTGGCTCCAGAGATCGAGATGAAAAATGATAGTATCCCTGCCTCACGTTGCTCGTAAGCGAGTGAGAGGTAAAGAAAATGAAAACACAACATGGGAGACCCCAATAGGAAGTCAGTAAAAGGACAGGGCCCTGAACACAGCCTGAGGCTCCTGAATGTGGGGACATCCAAGGTGAGTCTTCGAGGCTATGCAGGCGTCAGGGGAGAGGAGGGTTTGGGGACATTCCAGCAAGAGGACTCAGCAGAGTTGAAGAGACCTGGTGGAACCGTAACAATTCTGTGGGTGAGGAGGAAGGGGAGTGGTGAGGGAGGATGCTGGAGTGATGAGAAAGGGCTGCATGGAGACCAAGGCCATGTTATTTTTAGATTATGTGCTGAAGCTCATAGCAAAGGAGCGACATGATAAGATTTGGGTTTCAGAGAACTCACCCAGGCTGCAGAGTAGGTGCAGATGGATGGAAGGGCAGAGCAGTGAGACTGCCAGAGTGCAGACAAGCAGCAGCAAGAGCTTGGCGTGTGACAGTGGTTGTCAGGATGGAAGGGCTGGGGAGTGACGTTAAGATGCATTTGAAGTAGAATCAGTGAGCTTGGTGATTGGGTAGTGGGGAATAGGGAGCTGTTGAGCAGGTATATGACTGTGTGGCTGGAGCCCTGGAGGAGGTCCTGGTGGGTAAGAGGGGGAGGAGTTCTCTTTAGAGTACATAGAGTTTAAAAGGTTTTCAGGACCCCCAGGGAGATGTGCAGCCCATAGCTGGCTGTAGGAACTTGCAGCTCCAAGGAAGGGTCTGGACAGATGCAGGAGTTGGCAGCAGAGAGCTAAGAGTTGGATGTGCTCACCCATTTGATGTTTGGAGTCCCAGAGAGAAGACAGAGGAGGCGGGGTAGTCAGAGAGGGAGGAGGAGAGCTGAGCGAGAAGGTCCAGGAGCTGACAAAGGGGTGATGAACAGCAGCCACTTTAAAGAGGGGTCTCTGGGATAAGGGCTGAGAAGGTTCCTTGGATTTAGAGGTAGAAAGACCACTGAGGAACTCCGTGTGGGCTGTTTGTATGGAGTGTGAGGGCAAAGCCAGATTAGAGTGGGTTGGGGAGTGAGCAGGAAGTGAAGCCGAGACAGTTACGTATACTCACCATTCAGGAGAAAGTCTGACTCTGAAGGGGAGGAGAGAGCTGGGTGGTCACTGAAGGAATGGGTTTGTCCAGTGCCCACAGACAGCAGATCCACTGTGGGATTTGGAGAAAGCACCCAACAGCCTGCGTTCTTTAAGATGGGATGTCATGTCTCTCTATCATGACCTCTCGGTAGGGTCCTGTTTCTTTAGCAGGCTTTGGGTTGCAAGCAACGAGATGCCCAGCTAAGAGAGGCTTGGATACTGGGGAAGTCTGCCTCTCACATAACAGAAGTCTGGAAGAGGGCAGTGCTAGGGATAGAGCAGCTTCTCAACTGCGTCGTCAAGGACCCAGCCTTCTCCCAGTCTGCTCTGCCACGTTGGCAATGAAGTGCCATGACACATGCTGCAGCTCCAAGCCTCATGGCCTCATCCTAAAAAAGAGGCTTCCCCATATACATCTCACTATCTTTAGGAGGAAATTAATCCTTCCCAAAGGCCTCGGGTGACTTCCCTTTCTGGAGCACTGGCCATGTGCACAAGGTCATGTGCAACCAGAGACTAATCACTGCAAAGGTGAAAGGGATGACCATGACTGGCTCACACCAATCATGACCCATCCTCAGGCCCCAGGGACTGGAGCTTGGCACCTGGACACATCAGTTAGCAAGAAGAAAGAAACAATGGCTGTCGGGAAGGCGTTTCACAGAGTCTCCTAGTGCTTGGCTGCTGGAGTCCCCATAAGACTGGGTCCTGCCTTCCCAAGAACAGAAGAAACTCTGTCTCTCTTCATAAGTCAGAAATACTTGAAGCATAAGTGCTTGTCTCAGACTAGAAGTTTCTGGAGGACAGGGGCTGTCTGTGTCTTCTACCTCAGGATTCCCACAAAGAGCCATAGAATATTAACAACCCCCACGCCATTCAGTGTTTATTTTCAGTGTTTATTCAGTGTTTTTTTTATTTTTGTGATTTCAGAAAAACAGGACTACTGTAGGAGTCAACTGTGTCAATGTGATAAAGAGGCTGCCTACTGTTTTGCAAGAAACAAGAACACCTATAATATAAAATATCAATTATTTAAGAAGTGCACTGGGAAGGCCCTCGGGTGCTGGGAGCCTTACCACCCAATGCTGAGTTTATTTGTCTAGCTCCTCCCCACCAGCAATGAAGGAAACACCTCGCCCATCCTAGAGACAAGCCAAGAACTCTTTGATCCCCAGATAGAAGCCTTCTATGCATAATGAGAAGCCCTGGGCATGCATACCTGGTCCCTTTTCCCCCTCCTCCACTGTTCTCCAAGTCCAGCTTCCTGTTTAGCAGCAGCAGCTACAGTCCCAGGGTCTCTTCTGAATAAAGCAATTCACTGGCAAACTGTGTGTGAGTGTGTGTGTGAGCATGTGTGTGTGTACATGCACTGCCCCAGGCACAAACTGGTAAAAGGCAATCTCATATAAGGGGTTAAAAAATACAGAGGCTGGAGTCAGACTGGCTGAGTCAAATCCCCCAACACCACCTCCCTAAACCTTCGTTCCCTCCTCTAAGCAGAGATAGCTTTGGTACCAACTGCATGGGCTTGTTAGAGAACTAAAAGAGATATCGAATGCAAAGCGCTGGGTCTGGCATGCCCACATGTGTCATTATTTTAACAAGCGAAACCGACCCATCCATATCTCCCCTTTCCTGGGTGAGCGCAGCATGGGCTGGCCTGTTTGAGGGAGAACAGAACCCATTGGTCTCGATGTTTTGGGGAGCTGTAGTTCACATCCTCCACGTGGTACATTCTTCTCCGGGGAAGACGAGTCCATAGAATGCTGGCCACCAGCTGCATCCTGGGGCAGTATCCCCTCACCCAGAGTCCACTTCCTGGGCTGCTACACGCTCACTCTCGCAGAGCCCAGAGCTCAGAAGGGCACTGCGCCTAGTTGAATGCTATGTCCCGGCCATCTCGAAATTCTTAAAAACGTAGGGTCCCGCATTTTATTTTGCACTGGGAACTCATTAACTATGTAGCTCATCCTACCCTCACCTGGATGCTACTTCCCCTCCTGTCATCCAGGGCTCCGTTGGGATAGTCCCACCTGGACCAGCTAAAGTCCCACCAGATGCCTTAATGATCACTATCAGGGCTGCAGGGTGTGGAGCCCTGCAGAAAGGCACCCTGCCTACGGGGCATGGGTGGAGCTGAACTTTCACCCACGCACAGATCGGCAAGATCTGCACCCACCCAGAGGCAGTGACTTTCTGTAATTCACCTTCCCAGAAGGGGTGCTGTTTTCCAGTTCTGCATGAAGATGCTTCATTTGTTGGGGGTAGGTCTGATCATGTTCACGGTCGCTCGTAATAAGAGAAATGCAGATTAAAACTCCACCGAGATGTCATTTTTATTTATTAGAATGGATAGAAAATCCAAAAGTGTGACAACATGCCCTATTAGCAAGGCTGCATGGGAAAACCGGAACTCTCAAATGTAGCTGGTGGGAGGGCAAAATGCCCACAGAGGGTCAATTGGCAAGATCTATTAAAATTACAAATGCATTTATTTTTTGTTCAGTGACCCCTCTTCTAGAAATTCATGCTATGAAAGCACACACACACACACACGTGTGCGTGCACACACCACACACCAGCACATGCACGGTGATTCATGAGAAATTTTTTTATTGCCACATTATTCTGAATTGGGTTGGAAGTGACCCAAGTGTCCATGTAGAGAGGACTAGTTAAATAAACAGTGATACAGCCTTAAAATGGGATGCATCTGATTAATGAGGGAGGCGGCCTCTACTGCAATACAGAAAATCTCCAGGATGGCAACAGGTGAAAAGAACAAGGTGGAGGGCAGCATGCTACCTTTATGTAGGAAAGTGTGAAAATGTGAATATGTATTTGCTAATATTGCCGGAAACCTTAAGGAACACACAGGAAGTTTATTAAAATTAACTTACAGGGATCACGGCTGGCAGGGAAATGGGTGAGCACAGATGGGATGAGAAGGAGATTTCTCAGTATCTATCTTTAGCTCTATGAATATATTTCCTATTCAAAGGGAAATTAGCATCATCAATAACACAGAAATATTCCTCTCCCCAAAACAGACACTAATTCTCAGAGACGACATAGTCTAATGCAGGGATTGACAGACTATGCCTGTTGACCAAATCTATCCACAGCCTGGTTTTGTACAGCTTACAGGCTAAGAATGGTTTTTACATTTTTTAATGGTTGAAAAAAATCAAAAGAAGGATAATATTTGATGCATTACAATGACACGTTAACATTTCAGCGGCAACAGAATTTTATTGAAACACGGCCGTGATCTTTCGTTTACACGTTGTATGTGACTGCGTCCACGTCACGACAGCAGAATTCGATAACAACGACAGAGAATGCACGGCCTTTTATAGGAAGAGTTTGCTGGCCCCTGGTTTCACCTGATGATTCTCCAAGGACTCCTGCTAAAAGATCAGGTTTGGTTTTTTGTTTTTTTGTCCTCGATCTAGCTCAGATCACTACTTTTGCAAAATAAAAAAATATGTACCCAATATAAACCCAAATGTTTTATTTGATTCAATGAATGTAAAATCATTCTGTCAAATAGCTTTGAAATTTCTAAACTTCTAAACACGCTCAGTTTCTACGTGTAGCTCACCACGTTCCACAGGGAACACGGCTCTGGACTGTGGATTCTACCTGGGGAAGCACTGGTTGAACTTGGACTGTGACAGATGCCCTCAACTGCTTCACGGTTAGCAATGAGTTTTTGCCCGTTGACTTAGAGTGAATATTTGTTATTTATTTTTTTATGTATTACTACATAGATAGAGTCTTGTTCCCTTTCTTGCCACCCTTCAGGACATGCCGGAGTGAAGATGGGACCCCATTACGCCTCAGTGGCTGCTCTTCAATTTCCAAACAGAAGCTCTGAAATGTCCTTTTAAAAAGCCATCATCAAATGCTTGCCAAAGGTGTTCTTTTCTTCTGCATCAGTCCTGGGGAGAAAAAAAGGCAAGGGCTTACTTGTTCTTTGACCTCCCTCCCTTCAGTAAGAACTTTGCACTTCCTAACTGAGTATTCTTCCCAGAATTTTTCCAGTGTAAAGCCTTTGTGTGGAAAGTTTGGGAGGCTTTCCACTGCTGAGAATATTTCTTTTACAACCTCACACTGAGTAATAGTTTAAAAGGAAATAAAAATCTAGGTTTACTTTTTTTTCTTCTATACCTTAGAAATATCCTTTCACTTTCTTCTCACATCCAGTGTTGTTGATGAGAAGCCTGAGATTAACCTGACCTCTACTCTGTGGCTGGTTTTCTGCTTTTTCCCTTGGAAGCCTTTAGAATTTTCCTCTTTGCCTTCAAGGTTCTTAACTTTCACTACAATGTGTCTAGTTGTCAGTTTTTCTTTATCTGTCTTGTGTGCATCCTTAGATTCTTTCACCTTTCTTTAAATATAAGAATTTTATATTCCTTATTTCTTCGACTATTTTTCTTAATTTTTTTCCTCTCTCTTCCTAGGACTTACGTTATCTGGATGTTGGCATATTTATCCTCCATATTTGTTAGATTTTCTTTTCCACTTTTATTTCTATTTTCTTCTTGCAACTTAGATTTCTCAATCTAAGCTGTGTCATTCTTCAGCTAGCTCTCCCATGTCAATGATTACATTCTTCATAACTAACATTTATACCTAAAAAAATGATTTTCTTTTCCTGAAACACATTGCTAATATCTTTCCTTACCTACATATATATGTTTACCATGCTTATTTAAATTTCTTGTTCAGCCATCCTGACAATTCTATTTCAGATGATGTGTGTTGTCAAATACACTTCTTTTTCTTTAGTGTGTAGTTGTGTGTCTGAAGGTGGATTTAGAAAGAGGGGAAGGGATGATTGCCATTTGCTGCCATCTTAGGAAGGTGCTACGGTCGGGATTTCATCATGAAATATCTGGAAAATAGCAGCACTGACAGGAAGCTGCATCCTGAGGTTGAAATCAACCATCCTTGGAATTTGGGGGTGCAGTGGAGGAGGAAGTAATAAAGGATGAGATTAAAGAATAAATGCCTGAGCAGCCTGCATCATCTTCAACAATTTCTTACCCCTGTTGGGTTTTTGAACAGACCTAATATTATTTTCAGAACTTGAACATCTCAGCTCTGACTTTTAGGGTGATGAGGCAAAGGGAGAGGAAGAAGAGAACCTAAGAAACTTCCTTCCAACCCATCCAGTCCTTGCCTCTGCTCCAGGACATGGCCAGCCCCTTCTCTCTCACAGCCGCACCCAGCAGCCGAGATCAGCTTCCTACCTCAGCTTCCTACCTCTTTGCAAGACCCTTCATAGGTTCTTTCGTTAGTTCTTCACACCCACACTTCCCCCAGATCTGTAGTTTTGCCAGATTGGTTTTGACAAGGGGAGCCAGCAGACTCTGCCAGTTTGCAATCTTGGCAGGAGAAAAAGGGAAAGTATGTAGCGTCATATCTTGTGTATAATTTCAAAGCATACACACAGAAATGCTAAATATTTCTCAAGAAACTATGTATCTAAATAAACAGTGGAAGGATCAGTCGGTAGTGGAGATAAAGGGAAAAAATGAATATAATAAAACAAAATCAGTGTCTTGCACAAACTAAAGATAATAATGTGTTATAAAGAAGTGCAATTGGTTAAACAATTGTTCAATTATAACTGCATTTATCCTTTGACTCAGCATCCCTACTTCTGGAAATGTACTCTATAAATGCACACACACACACACACACACACACACACACACACACACACACATACACACACAGTGATATGTTGAGCTATATGTAATTAACAGAGTGAAAATTCAAACCCAGGTCAGTCTTGATCTAAACTCTGTTTTTCCTTCTGCCCATGATGTCACAAAGCTTTACTGGGATGTCAGAGTGAATGCTGGCTGCCACAGCAGCTAGCTGAGCCTCTGGGTCCTCGTTTACATCTGGCCAGAATGAAAAATCCATTTCTTAGTTATTGCTATCTCTGGGCTATATTAACAGAGATTGAATACAATCCAAAATCATTTTGTCCTCAGTTGTAGAATGGTGTTAAACTGGTGCATCCTGCCCGATAGCAAGTTGAACAAGGTCGGGTTAATTCTGAGTGTCAGAAAGGCGGCTACCTGAGACTGAAAATCTTCTATACATGGTGTAATGGGATATTAATGAAAAAAATGAGTGAATGGTGGGCTGGGGAAAACTCAAGGGTAGAAACCACACCTGGTTCACAGTTAGCTCGGGGCCTGGCTTAGATGGAGTAGATGCTGAGGGCACAGGACACAGGTGAGGCTGCAAGAATCTAGGGAGATGCATAAATGGTACCTAACACAGTCTACCCCTTGAGCCACTGAGATCCACGCAAGCCCTCCCATCATGCCCAGCTTCCACACTACAACCTGGGGCCTCTATTATCTTGCGATAACTAGATGCCCACCCTGCTATGCTCAGAGAAAGGAACCAGGCCGGCAGGTCACAGAGACCTCCTCAAGATCCAGCCTAGCACTCCGAAAAGGCTTTAATCAAGAAGATGAATGAAATAGCCACAGTCCCTGCTGCTTCAGTGGCTTCCAAGTTCTTAAGAGATATTCATCATCTCCTTCCTCTTACACCCATTTCAAATTTCCTTCATTCTCAGCCAAATGCTTTGGCTTATTTCTTGCTCATGTGGCATATGTCACCTTTAGTGGAAAGGATGAACCTGGGCAAGCAACCTACACAGGTCCTAGAAGTGACTCAGAGCTCAGAGCCATTTGGGAAAGAAAACTGTAGGACAGGCACCCAGATCAGGGTCTAGATGAAGGACCACAGGCTCCAGGAGGGCACGTCCCTTAGCCCGCAGAGTCCCCATCCCGGGACAGGGCCCTGGAGACCCAGGTCTAAGAAGGGCACTGCTACTCATCTTGGCTCAAGAAACTCTGAGAAGGGTCTCTAGGAGAAAAGAGTTTCTCTGGAAGGAAAGCCTCTTTCAGGAAAGGCTAACTTTTTAGAACCAAACAGCCTTGTTGCTAGTCACCTTCCCAAAAGCACATCTTCGCTTTATTTTCAATGCTTTTATTTGGCCAGTGAAGGGATGAGGCTTTTTTAGTGGTCTCTGGAGACCTTGAAAATCAAATCCAGACCATCTGAGCTTCCTACCTTTAGTTCACACCTAGCCCAGGAGACTTCTCAAGGGCAAAGCTACTGGCAAATTCCATTCCGTAAGGGAAATAAATCACATCAACCACTTTCTGCACGAAGCACGAAGGCGATGAAAGAGCCAGCTGGCTGACCAAGGGATTTTCCCGCTTTTCAACTGGGTCTTGGCCTGGGAGTCACTTCCATCCAAATACGACCATAATAGAGAAAGGGCCTCCCAAGCCGGGATAGTGACAACAAGAGCAAAAACAGTGTGCCTCAACAACTCCCACTGACTGGCACTTGGTGGCAGGTCCCAGGCCAAGCATTTTACATGCATTTGCTCATTCAGTTCTCTTAGCAAATCCCATGAGGTAGATTATATTGTTTTTCCCAATTTCCATTCATTCATTCAACAGGATATTTACTGAGCACTTTTAATGTTCCAGGCACAGAACCAGACACTAAGGATCCAGCAAAAGCCAGACAGAGAAGTTCTGGCACAAGAAGCCCTCTTGGCACTTTTAAGCCACAGGAAGAAACTAGATGCAGCGAATAAACAAATTATAAGGGGGAAAAAAAAGAGAGTATTATGTAATACAAATAAAATAAAACGGGGGAAAAAAAGGAGAGAATAGGGGTGAGACAAGATATGTATTTGAGATAGAGCAGCCAAGAAAGCTGCGGCACAGAAGGCATTGAGATAATTAATGCGAAGGAGTCAGCCCTACCATGATAAAGAGAAAATCAATTCAGGCAGAGGGAACAGCTCAGACAAGGTTGCAGAGGCAGGGCCGAGCTTGGTACATCTGAGGACAGGACAAAGGAAATTGTAGTGCACAGTAGAAACGGCAAGAACCAAAAGAAGGTATAGTTACCAAGCAGGAGAGTAGAGGAAATGAAATCTGCTTAATTTTATCTGCGTGTGACATCTCTTCTCCGGCAGATAAACAAGAAAAGAAAAAAATAAAAAAGAAAAAGAAAAGTCCTAGGTATCGGGAATAAAATATGGGAAGAGATGCACAGCTATCTGGAGGCTTTGAGAAATAATAATATGATTATGCTTGTGCCTCTGGAAACCCATAGTCTTTTCCCCACACATGTCAATAGATTTCTTTTATTGTTTAAACTAGTTCGAGTTGAGTTTTCTGTTATTTGCATTAAAGGCATCCCAATGATTTGTATCCATTCTTATGTTTAATATTTTTCAAGTTCTCTAGTGCAGTAGGTATATCAATTTCACCGCACTCCAAATAAATGAAGAAGTCAAGTGGACTCTCTCTTACCACACATGACAGAGCTTGAAATTGTAGCCAAAGTAGTATTCAGGATATGGAACTGGCACCCACTTGTTTGTAGGTGTTTAAAGAGCTTCAGCTCTTACGGCTTCCCCTGGGGCCAACCCTGGCTCCCCATGGCTCCCCCCAACTCCCTCCCGTGACCCAGCCATGGTCTAGACCACCATTGCCCAATAGTACCTTCTGCAATGATGAACATAGGCTGTATCTGTGCTGTGCAATATAGTAGCCACTAGCCACATGTGGCTGCTGAGGAGATGAGAAATGTTGCATGTTCCTGAGGGATACATCTTTCAACAGAATGTTTCTAAAAAACAACTTGCAAATCATGCACCAAGAGAACGCAGTGGCCTTCACCGGAAAGAGAAGCGCTCATCTTCCTCTTTCAAACTCTCTCCTCCCTTTTGACCCACACTCTCTTGGTTTTTCTCTGGACTCACTGGATCAGTTGTTCTCCATCTCCATTGTAGGCCTCTTCCTTTACTTGACCAAAGCTTCCCCCTGGGATTGGCCCTGGGCCCTCTTCCTAAGTGGAATGTGGATGCAATGGCTGGCACTCAAGCAATCATTGAAACAGCAGAGCAGCCAGATTGAGAACACCTGGACTTCGATGATTATGGCCTTACTTTTACACTCAGGACTGCCTACTTCCAGACTCCCTTTCTGTGAGAAATAAATGTCCGTCTTGTTTCAGCCATCACTATTTTGGGTTTCTATCCCAAAATAAGAGTCTATCCCAAAATAAGAGTCTACAGCTGAACCTAATCCTCAAATCCAAAATTAAAATTTATTCCATATGGCTTCCTTTTTCATGTTCAGCCTCATTATCCAGGACAGCCTACTAGAAGTTCTGCAATGGGTTCCAATGACATCAGAAAGATATGCCAATAACAAATTCCAACAGTAAAGTACCCCATGTTTGAATATGAACTCTCTCCCATTCAAATTCCCAGGAAGAAAGTATTGTTGTCCCTAGGGAATTGGTTCCAGGACCCCCACAGATACCAAAATCTGTAATGCTCAAGTCCCTTATATAAAATGGAGTATTATGTGCAAAGAATATACACACATCCCCACATCCTCCCATATACTTAAATCATCTCTAGATTACACATAGTGCCTAATTGCAATGTAAATGATATGTAAATAGTTGTTATACTGTATTGTTTAGGAAACAATAACCAAAAAAAGCCTGTACATATTTAATTCCAAACAGAGGGAACTATCATAAATAAGCCTAACTACATAGTACATGTCAGCAACAACGTAACGTAACATTTTTTTTCAAATGCTTTTGACCCACAGTTGATTGGATACAGAGGGCTGACGGTAAAGTCTGAAGATTACCCTAATTCACTTATGCTAAAACGCACCATTTTCCCCCAGCCCCTCACCTTAATGCAATCCAGATGCATCTTAAAATCAATGTCATTTTACCATTGTCTGACAGGTAGCACCCTTGGACTAGTTGTATAAAAACCTTCTGCTGACCACGTCAGAAAAGATCACAGAAGAACCGGCATCAAAGCATATTAGATTAAAGAGAATATGATTGTACCATGCAAGCTCAAATCTAAGAGAATGATGGTTCAGAATGCATCCTGCCCAATTCCTCATTGGCTCAGTCTCAGCTAAAGGATTCAAGATCTCATTTTTCCTTTTATATTTCTATAGTCCCCTAATATCTCAGCCTTTCTCCTGAGTCAGTGGTTCTCCACCTGGAGTGAGCATCGGAGTTACCTGGAAGGCTTGTAAAAAGGAGCCCTTCCCACTAGAGTTTCTGGTTCAGTCTGTCTGTGGGGAGGCCTGAGATTTTGCCACTATTCTAAGAAAACCTCTTCCCTGAGTTAACCTGTACCTCTTCCTTTATTTTGTTTTCCTTCTTCTACTGCTCCTGTTCAGATTAAAAACAAACCAACAAAAAGCCTGAGGGATACTTCTCAAATAATTCTGTCTCTCCTTTTTTTTTAATTTCCAGAGCAATCTTGACCCCTTGAGACAGAGTATTACAAATGCAGGCCACTGTAATTGCCTTCTTAACCCTCAAGTTGACAATTTCATTGCATCACTTCTATACCTCACTATATGGCATGTTATATTTAAATTAAGAGTGCTCACTCCTTTTCTATCTTTTTTCTCTGTTATAAAATCTACCGTCTTTTCATGGGTGAATCCAGTATTTGATGTGACTTCTGTAATTTATAAATTATAAATAATAAAAGCTATCGTGAGACTTCAAGTGTAATTGACCACATTGGACAAGCCATCTAAATCCAAGGCTGATCCCTTTACAGGGGGAGGATGGAGTTTAATCTCAGCATTCTTGACATTTTGGGCCAGGTCATCTTCCATCGTAGTGGCTGTCCTGGGCATTGTTTGGCAGCATCCCTGGCTGGCACCCACTGGATTCCAGTAGCATCCTCCCAATTGCGACAACCAAATACATCTCCAGACATTGCCGTTGGCTCTGAGGCCCCCTAAATGGAAAGGAATCTGGGTAGTCCATCTTTGCCAATCACAGAGGCCTTTAAATGCTAAAAGCTGAAACCCCCACGCTGTAGAGCAGCACTTCTGTAAAGGTTAACATGCTTGAAAATCACCCAGAAAATCTGCTTAAAATGCAGGTTCTGATTCAGGAAGTCTGTAGCGGGACCTGTCTGGGTACTCAAAGAATGTTCCAACCCAAACTAAGTGAGTCAGAGTCTGCATCTAAGCAAAATCCCCAGATGATTTCATATGCACATTAAAGTTTGAGAAGCACTGCACTATGAGAACACACTTGAATTTAGCTTAAGCTAAAGTCTGCCTGCGGACCTGGCTAAAGAAACACAGGAAATGCAGAAAATCATTGTTCTGCCCCCAGGAGACTTGCTTAGGGCAGCGTCTTTCCCTGTAATGAATCTTTACCTCAGCCTGTGCAGGCTGCCTGAGGCTCCCACAGTTCACAGGCCTCTGTCCTCAAGTATCTGCTTAAGACCCCTGCTATCCCCCTGCACTGTGCTAAGAGTCCCCTTCTAAGAAGTTCAAGGTCAAGTTGACATAACCTACAGCCATTCTTATGCTAAGTCCCTCCCCATGAACCCATCCACGTCTGCTAAGATTATCACCTGAAGCTCTACCTATATGGAAACAGCAGCTTGCATCAAATGCCACTTGCATTTTGATTCTCTTGTTCTCCTTACCTATTTCTTGAGTTCCTACCCGACATTAGATTTGGGTTTCAGAGGCAAGGTCATTAAGTAATATGTATTCCTTTCTCATATAAGTAGCTTCTGCAATAAACTTTAAACTCGGTCTCTTATTAACCCAGGCCCAGAAAAACATCTTATCTGACTAATTTTGTTTTAATGTTTTGAAACATCTTTAAAACAAATACTCTAGAATTTTATCTCTACCTCTCCTATGCCACCCATCACTTTCTACTGAGAGTTAGTTATTTCTGCACCTACTTATCTCTTGTTTTTGTACCAGAACAAAACTTTGCATGTAAGTAATGCTCAATAAACATTTATTAGTGAATGGTAATGACTGTTTACACTGTGCCCCTTGGTGCATTTTATTATTAATTAGGTAATCCTTCCATTCCTAGGTGTGACACAGAGAGAGCCTAGTTCTGTGGGTCAACCCGCCCTGATCGGACCCTTCTCTCGTATTGGAACTCTAAAACTGTATCTTGCAGATCTTATGCCACGTTGTCTAATTTGCTGATTGATTTTTTTCCTTGTGTCGTTCACCGCTAGCCTTTGTTTAATATTGGAAGTCACTTATCTTATTTTCTTTCATCTGTTTTCGGATCACCCTTGTTCCAGTATCTCAGCAGCTAAGGACTTGATTGACAAATTAATTCAGATCTTGATCAGGAAATGTTCTCTGTCTAACATCAAAGTATAACAAGGTGACCCTCGGTGAGAAAAAAATGAGAAAGAGATGGGCCCGAGCTTGGCTGTCATGTCTCACACATGGCGTGACTTAACATTGACTAGTCTAGACTTGGGAAATGTGATAATGAAGATGATGTCGATAAGGAAGAAGAGGGGGAGTCATACGTATGATTTCTTCCACGATACTCAAATACAAGAAATGTCACATTGAAAAGAAAAGAAAAGAAAAGAAAAGAAAAGAAAAGAAAAGAAAAGAAAAGAAAAGAAAAAGAAAAAAGAAATGTCACATTGCTTTAACTTTCCAAATTGCATCAATTTAGCTCACTTAACCCAGGTTGGTGAGGAGTTTAAGTAAAATTTAGGGGAGTCTTTTCTCCCTCCTTTGAAGTCATATAGTAGTGCTGAGGATTTGTCCAGCCCAGAACATCTAGGAAAGAGTCCTGGTACACTGTGACCGCACTTCCTAGTGATCCACGGTTGATCCCACGGATATTTGTTGAGGTTTCCAACCATAGCACCTGCTCTATGGCTTCCCCTCTATGTGCCACCCAAACATCCCCGCCCAGGAGTCTCCTGAGTACAATTAGGGTGAGATTTCTGCCACACATGGAAACCTCCTGGATTAGTTGAAATCCTTCTCACTTCCAAATGATAGAACCCAGTCAGACTAAAGTAAGTCACAAAGAATTCGTCAGCTCATATAATTTCAAGGTTTAGAGTGGAAGTCAAACAATGTTGAATCAAAGAATCGATCATCTATCTATCTATCTATCTATCTATCTATCTATCTATCTATCTATCTGTCTGTCTGTCTATCTACATACCTATCTAACCTATCATCTATCTCTGTCTCCCTCAACATATTGCCTCTATTCTACAGGTAGGTTTTTCCATGTAAACAAGATAAATGGTCACTAGAAGCTCTAGGCTTGCATGGTCTTTATAGCTCAAGATCCAGGGAATGAGGACACTCACAAATCAAATCTAATGAAAGATTCTGATTGGTCCGTTTAGGTGCCTATTCCCAGACATAGCCTGTGGCCAGGAGAAGCAGAGGACTGTGCTCAGTCATGACTGTACCCTTGTGGGGGAAAATGCAGGGCTCCATGAGAGACGACTCTATAGGGTCACATGGAACTGAAGAAGGGTTGTTTTTCAAAGTAAAATCTGGCTATTACCAACAAAATGGAGAGGAGGTATTGATACAAACCCTTCCCACTACAACACATACACACACACACACACACACACACACACACACACACAGATTCACACTCACATTCACATAAACACACATACACAGAAAGAATGCCTAGTGCCTGGTCATCCAATACGTCCCTCCTCCCGCACCATACCACCACCACTACTCTCCTAGTAAAAATATCAGAGGACTTTCCCCTATTTCAGCAAGATGTCTAGGAATAATTAGGGCAATTAGTATGGACTTTAATGCTTAAGATAAAGGAGCTCTTCAAGCCTGACTCTACTCATTGATCTGAAAGCAGAATCCACTGAATGACAAGCCCCGCCCACATGTATAGAGATGTTTATTGTCTTGTTTGTAATTATGAACAGATAATCAAAGATCACCGTAAATGAAAAATGAAGGGGGCCAACATAATCAAGGGGGGGCATGATCCAGAAGAAATAGAGACAATTCAGGAAACAGAAGATTTTTTTTTTAACTTTTCATTGTTAGCCTCAGAAAGATTCAAGAAAATAATGCATTCATAAAGCGTAAGAAAGTTATGTTGAAATGATAACTAAAGAACACAAAAGAGCTCTTAGAATTTTTAAGAAAAGATATGATTGCTGGAATTTTTTAAATCAAGGAAGGATTGAAAGATAAAGTCTAGATAAGTCTCAGAAATTAGAACAAAAAGACTTTAATAAAAGAAAATATAACCAAAAAGATAAGAGATTCAGAGAACCAATCTAGGAAGTCCAACAGTCAACTTATAGGAAATCAAAAAAGAGAAAATGAAACAAAAGAAATTCTCAAAGAAACATGAGAATTCAGAGCTAGACAGCCTTCAGACTGAATGACCTCACTAAGTGCCTAGAACATCAGATAGGGAAAAGACTTCTACCAAGCTATATCTCTGTAAAATTTTAGACCCTTAAAGAATAAGGGATCCTAGAAAGATGGGGGAATAAACAGCTGTCCACAAAGGGACAAGAATCAGGCAGAGGTTTAAATTTGGTATAAGGGCCACAGTTTGCCAACTCCTGGACCAGAGTTTTACATCCAGAAAAAGTACGAGACAACCAAGATATTTTGGGACATGGAAGAATTTAGAAGTTTGTTTCTTTTTTCTAGAAAATTACTTAAGAATGCATTCCAACAAAATAATAAAGTAAGCTACGGTGAAAACATAAAGTCCAAAACACAGTCACAAAAATAATAAAAAGAATTCTGGAATGAATGACAACTATGCCTGATAGAAATCTAACGCCAGTCTGAGTTCCCTTCTCATTTAGAAGGAATATCCTGATGTACTCCTGGACCCCAAGGAACTTCATTGAAGTTGAAATGCTATCTACTCACCATCCTGCCATTTAGGTGTCTCAATTACGTGCACCAAACAAGACCTTCATAGATTATAGGCCCATTTTCTTTCCGGTGCTCAGAGATCTCATCACCTCACCCAATGGCTGCTTGTCATGATGGCCCCACTCATTTTGTCCCTAGTGATTGTTTATTGTCTCCTGACTGTGCTTCCCTGGGCATCCCTCAACTCCACTGAAATAATTTCATTAGTAGCCCCTCCCACCAGCATTGCTGGTCAAGAAAGAAAATCTCAAAACGGCCTTTTGAAAAATAACAGTGCTTGCCACGTCTAGCTTGCCATGTCATGTGATATGGACCAGCATTTGAATTAGCCAACCCAAGCAACATTAGATTCAACGGGGATGCCCAAATTAGCACGCTGAATTGCAGAACCTAGGGCCACAGCTCCACAGTAATACATCCTACTTGACCTAAAATTTTATTCTAGATGAAGGAATCTCAACGTCTAACCTCACAATTTCTCCCCAGATTTTTGATAGCATGAATTAGCAAATTCCTTCGATTCTTTCTGAGATAACTCTTTTGTTTCTTACTCTAGAAATCCTAAACTTGGGCCTGCTGTTTTTTACATTTGTTCATTTGTTTTTACATTTACATTTGTTCATCAAATACTTAAGAGCCAGGCATTGTTCTAGGGACTGGGGAAAAAGCCATGCACAAGACAGTGCCTGCCCTAAAGGAACTCACATTTTATTAGGAGAGAACAGAATAAACAAGAAACATGTGATTTGGGTGGTGCCATTTATAATAAATATCTCCTTCTTTAATTAACCTAATTCTGTCTAAGCAACCATCCCACCATAAGGTCTCCCCATTCCTCATCCCCTTTAAACTGTTGATGGCGGCTGCCATCCAGTCACCCAAGCTTTGCCTTGGTGAGCAGGTGGCTGTTTAGCGACAGTGAGTACTGTGGGCGGCTAGCTTGCCAAATCATGGTCTCATCTCTGCCCACGAACCAATCCCAGACTCCCTATTTCCCTCAGGGCCTATTGCCTACAACCTTCTTCCTGGTATAATTTCCATATCAATTAAAGACCTTTGTTTGCAAGCTACAGAAACTTATTCTAGCTAACCAAAGCCAAAAAGGAACTTAGTGAAAGGAAGCATGGTGACTCATGAAATACAAAGAAGAGCTGATCCAGCAGGTCTTGGGAGGGACAGGATGCAAGGAGTCTCAGTAGCAGAACCTTACGAATAGTCTCTTTAGGATGCTGAGGACAGAATGCTCTGCTCCATCTGCCTTAAGCTACTTTATCCTCCCGCTGATGGATGTTGATTCCCAAAAAAGAGTCTGATTGGCTGGTTTGGGTCATGTATCTGTTTTGGGGTTTGGGGTTCATTGTGATTGGCAATTTCACTACGACCATATAAAATGAGAGAAGGCAAAATGGGATGCTATCAAAGGAGGGGAGAAGGGATTCTGAGCAATGAAAAGCAAAAATGCCCATAGGACTTTAGAGTTTGTGGAGCTCTGTAGCCACAGCTCCTACTGCATTTCCCTCCTTGAGGATATCACCAGCTGGACCCTGTTCACTCTCCAAGGCCCCAGCTCAGGTAACAGCCCCTCTCTGGAGCTCTCCTTGATGCCATCCAAGCAGAATGAATTGTCCCTCCTCAATGGCCCCTTGTGCTTTATACACACACCTCTATTATAGCCGCTCACACATTTGCTTTTCTGTCCATTGGGATCAACACAGTCTTTCATCTTGGCAATCAACACAGTATTAGAACTCTTGATGTTTGGTCAACTGAATGTGTTGAATTCATCCCTCTCTTTGTAAGGACTTGGTGGGCATTAATTTGCACCTGTTAGGGGTACCTCCAGGCAACACTGAGGTGTTTGCTGCTGCTCTGGCAACTCCTCCATTTGTGTTGCAAGACTTGCTGGCAGCACCAGAGCTGCTTTGTTTTGTCTTTGAGAGGAACTCTTTGTTTCTACATTTATCTTGCTGGTTTGTCTTCCAAGTTGTCATTTCTCTTTGTTTAAGGAAATTCAATTGTTTGTTTAGCATTCTGGCTGACAGGTAGGCACCCTAGGTGATCCTTAGTATGCTGACTTCCTGAATATTACTTATGTATCTTCCAACGACTTATGAATTTGCAAATTTCATATCCCTAGATTAAGACTCTGAGGCTTAGAGCAAAGACTATCTCCAGAATTGCCCAAATCCAGTTGGAGCTCTTCTGTATTTTCCTCTGGGAGTAGTTTCAGCTCCACGATTTTATTGAGTTAGCTTGAATTTGGTGTTTCTCCCCAGCCTCACAATAGCGGACCATTCTGCCCGCCCCACCTCCAATTAAATAGACATTTCTGGATTTACTATAAGCAATTCTAGAAACACTCTAATTTCTGGAAACACAGCAGTGAAAGGGACATGCTGTGTTTCTGCCATGCCCATTTACCCTTTTAAGACCTTCCTGATAGAACTCAGGTCTTCCCTTGAGAATTCACCCTTTCCTTCCCTGTTGCACAGCATTCATGGGGTTGTTTAAATACTCCTGTCCCCTAGATCCGAGGGTGGGCCCAAAGGAAAAGTCAGTCAGCTTTCATATTATCCTCTTTGTGACTAAAGATTGTTCTAGGTTGGCTCAAGTTGAAGACTTTTGTGCAGTGACAGTGGGGAGCTGTGCCTCCTCTTTTTTCCCCAATGTGAGAGGAAGTATGAGAAGTCAGCTTAAGAACAAAGGTGACACGGAGAGAGGGCAGGATAGAAAGAACTGCAAAGAAAACAGAGCAAGAGCCACAAGCCAGTCATGCCTGAAAGCTACCATGCCTCCAGAATCTTCACTGACCTGAGCTATAACCCACTTTTTTATTTAACATGGAAAACTGGTTATTTTATTACGTGCGATGGAAAGGACCAATGTATAAGTATATGTTGCCATATTGAAAGTCAGTATCTAGGATATAGATACAGATCTTCTTTTCTTTACTCATTCAACAAACTTTTATTGAACACTTACTTCGTGCTAAGCACTGAGGATGCAATGATGACTATCCTACTCTCATGGAGTTGAGAATCTGAAAAGGGAGAGAGATAATCAAATAGATATCAATTTTTTTAAATGTTCATAAACTGTGATGAGTGCTATGAGGAGAAATAACAGGATGCCTTCAAGGCATGGAATAGACTTCTGTGGCAGACACCAAAAATTTAGGCTTCCTTGCTTGTTGGGAGGTTATCCCTGGAATGAAGGCAGCAGCCCCATCAGGAACTACGATTCCCAGTACCCTTTGCATCTGAGTGATGTCACGTGATCACTTTTCTCCCAGTTACCACCTGACAGTTGGTGTTTCACTGCCCTGCTCCTTTGATGTTGCTTAATAACCCCTGTACTTCACTGTTTGCTGCTTTACCATATTATTGGCTGATCTCCCACAAAATGACAGGAAGAGACACTGTGATCTTTGCTTTGTGATGGTCTTCATCTATCCCACTTCAGCAGGGGATGGGATAATCCCAGGTCCAGTCCCAGGAAGAGAGCTCCAATTGGTGTAAGCCATCAGGGGCTTACCATCCTCTTGGCCATAGTAATTGGGCCTGGTAACTCAGATCTAAGCTACTCATCACTGGCCATTTTCCCAGGCATGAGATCTCAGATAAACCAATCAGGACTCTTGTTGGTTGAGGGAGAAGTCTCTCTCTTGAACAAGAATAAGAAAACAATAGCCCCAGGAAGCCACAACCTGATGCTCATGTCTACCACGAGTAAAGCCAGACTGAGAATAAAGAGGACAAATCCAATACATGGAGGAGAGAGGAGGTAACTGGATGATCACAGAGAAACTGAACCTGAGTCCTGATCGAGCCTTGCCTGAAGGGAGATCTACTGATGGACTCTTCACTTACTTGAGCCAAAATTCCTTATGATGTTTAAGACACTTTTTTTCCATTCTATAATAGGTAGAGTATAAATATGCTCCAAGAAAACAAGTAAACTGTCTATCTTGCTTACCCAATGCCTAGAATAGTACCTCTCGCAAGGCAAGAACTCAATAATATTTACTTTATGAATAAATAAGCTGAGAGTAACCTAATCGATACTGTTAATGATATGCATTTTAGGAATTCATTATGTCTAAAAGCAAGGGCCACCTCTATGAACCATTATTCCTGCCATCAGATGTTTCCAGAACAGTGATCAACATGTGTATAAGTCAGGGGTTGGCAAACTACAGCCCATGGGCCAAACCCAGTCTGCTACCTGTCTTTGTCAATAAAGTTTTACTGAAACACAGCCATACTCTTTTGTTTGCATATTTCCCATGGCTGCTTTTGGGCAGCATGAAGTAGTATGACAGACCATATGGCACATAAAGCTTAAAATATGTACTATTTGGCTTTTTGTAGAAAACGTTTGCAAACTCCTAGTATACGTTAATTTGAAGTTATCCCTGAGGATGGCATCTCTCTAACAGTCTGTGATAAATTGTCCAGTGGCCACAAATTCCTCCCATCCCAGGGTGTAGGTTATAAGTTCCCTTGTAACATGACTTTGTCACTTTTCCCTTTCAGAGGCAGAATCTACTTCTTCACCCGTTGCATCTGGACTGTTTGTGACTTTTATTGACCAGTAGAATGTGGCAAAAGGACTACCATGCACAAGAGCCTTAAGAGATGCTGTAGCATCTGCCTTTTCCCCCTTGGAACACCAAGACTGCATGTAAAAAAGCTGATCAAGCCAAGTGGAGGATGAGCTGTCATATCTTTCATCCCAGTAGAGGAAGGGAATTGAGGCATCCAGCTGACAGCCAGCACCACCATCCGACACGGGAGTGGGGCCATCGTGGACCTTCCAGCCCAGCAATCTCTCCAACTGATAATAGCCTCACAGGTGCAATCAGCAGAGGAACCATAAAACAAGCCCCAGAATCATGAGAAACAGTACATTGCTGTTGCTCAAGCCACTGTGTTTTGGGATGGCTTGTCACCAGCAGTGGATAACTGGACTCTTTCACACCTGGAAGCTTGCTGAGAACCCCACCAGGTGCAGAGCCAAGCCTGAGTGTGCCTTAGAACTGCAAGGGCTCCTGCAGATTCGTACAATCTTCTCGTAGCTCAGTTGAGAAAACAGAGGCCCAGGAGGTGCAGTGGGTTGATTACTGGCAGAGCCCAAAGCCCGCTCTCTCACCCCTCTCTTTGGGATTCTTTCCTCCAGCCTGTGTCACAGGCTCCTTAAGTTCTGAAGGAGCAGCATTCCTGAGCACTAGGGCATTGGTGCTGTCAGATAATGGATCCCAGGAGATAGGAAGTTCGCAGAGTTTTAGAAAATCCAGGTCACAAACCAAAGAAGCCCCAGGGTTCGGTTCTGGTTACCTGGGTACCTCCAGGGAGGGCAACACAGCAGGATCTGCAAGGTTGAAGCACAAAGGGTCAGAGCACGCAGCTGAGGTCAGCTTACTGAATCCATAGAAGGGGATAGGAATGAGTAAGCAGTATCAGGCCTATGCCTAAACTCACCACTGGGAGGCAGCATGGAGCAACAGCATCAGACCCATTCAGCTTCTGACCCATCCTGTGAACTGAGTTGTAGGTCTTGTTGGTCGCCAGGCCTTGGCTCGTTACTTCTTTGGCGAGACACTGAGCCTAAGTTCCATTAACTATAAAATAGAATAATACTCACATCGTGGCTTTGCGGTGGAAGTTAGTATAAATCAATCTAGGAGATGCTGCATGAATGGCGGAGATCACTACCAACAGCACAGACTAGAGATGCAGACCAAAGGAGGCCCTGCTCTGGGCCTCATGCGTTAGAGGACCGTACATATCACACACACGCATACACACACACACACAAGCACACACATACACACACATACACACACACATATACACACAAGCATGCACATACATACACTCACAGACGCACACCCCAAATTTACTGACAGGCCTGTAAGTGTCTCTGTCCCTTGACGGGCCCTCAGTACTTGGGCAGTATAATCCCCCCCTTTAAATACCCGCTCTCAGAACCAAGACCCTTCAGGCCCCAGGGAAAGACTTCCTTGCATTTCTCACCCCATGTTTTAGAGACGAAAGGCTAAGTGTCAGGAGGGCTGTGGGGCCGTGCTGTTTGCCCCACATCAGAGGTGGACCCCGCCTCAAAGGGAGGACGTGAGCAGCAGGAGCACTTCAGGACGGACGAGCTCGTCAGGTCCTTCCCTCCGTAGCATGAGTGCACTCAGTCTCGCACAGCAAAATATCACTTCCCATTTGTTCCAAACATCCATTTTCTCGTGTCTGTTCATTTCCACATCGGGGCGTCTGGAGGCTGGTGAGAGAGTGGGATACACACCACAATCTCACAGGCTGATAGGAATGTGTGGGGACATCAAGCAATGCATATTACTCATGAATTTATATAAATGCAGGTCTACACATATTGTGTGTGTCGTGAGACCAGTTTTGTACACGGGCAACTGAATGACATCGAATACTAGCATTGCAAATCGTTTTATTTTTATTAAAATATTTGGTAAGAAGTAACTAAATTTCAACAAAAATAACTTATTAAAAGTCAACTTTATTCAACTAATCTTATTAAAAGCTTCTCTATTCATTAGCTGTAATTTATATTTTGCCTTTTAATTTTCATTGAGAATTTAGAGGATTTTAGAAGTCTTTTGAAATCATTAAAATAATTTTAATTTTTTCTCTTTAGTGACTCTAATTTTCTTTCTTATGAAAGACTTAGATTTTACACACTTTAAATACAATTACATTTTTAAAATCTTTTAGGTTATTACTATCAGAGGATCACAAATTACATAAAAATGTGATTGTAACATAACTGGAGATTTTGCTGAAATAAAAGCATGAAAAACAAATTGGATGAAATAAAATGTATAATAATTTATGAAGTATGTCTGTTTATATTTATGAGTTACTCGAACATTGCCAGCCCATCAACAGAACACCCAGATACACACAATAACAATTCAACTCAATAGATTTGGACGCATTTCTGACTTTGTCATATGGAAACTAGCTTTCCATATATTCTTTAGTTTGTTGTTAGGAAAGTATATTTAGATAGAAGGATGTGCTTGATCAATGGCTTTTTAACATTTAGAAAACACGGCGTAAGAATCCCCAGCCCCTACAAAAGTCAAAATTTTAGGGACAAATCTGACTACCACCAAACAGAACTGGCTCTTGAGGTCTCCAGGAAAGATGTGAGGGGAGGGTCCCGGCAGGAAGGGGCTTGGTAGAGGAGGCCCCCAAATCTGTGCTCACTAGAAAATACTGCTACTGACAGCAACGAAATAGTCATAACCATGGCACTTGCTGGCTCCTCCTCTAAGCACTCTGCAGGCATTGTTTTATTAACTCCCCCAACAATGTGGTGAGCCAGAAGCTATCATTATCCATCCCGCTGTACCGATGAGGAAGTCGAGACTCTAGGAAGTGAGGTCATTTGCCCAAGGGTACCCAGTAAGCTGGCGGTGAAGCCAGACAGTCTGACCCCAGAGGCCATGGTGCTGCCCCAGCCAGGACACTGTGACACTCAGCAGCAAAGGAGCCCCTCACAGTAGGTGGGGCCTGCTTGTCCCCCGATACTCACAAGCACTTAAAACACATGGTCCCCAGCAAAACACACAGGCCTCATGTTGCATACAGCACCTGCTTGTATTCACATGGCCATCCCTGCTTTCCAGATTCCTCGGCCTCCCTCTGCCGTCTTTGGTCAGCAGTGGGATGAGGATCTGTTGCTTCCTCTTCTTCCCCATGACTGCTGCACCCATGAAAGCTCAGCGATGAGGGTGGTGGCCCAGTGCACTCACACCCTTCCTCAGCCTCCACCACCCACTGAGTTCATCCCAGCACAGCCCCTTCCTGTCACCTGATATGTGGGGCCGTGCCATCGAGGAGCCTGCGGTACCCTGCTCACTGGCCTCTTCTTCCTTGCCGTGTCCCTCCTATCTGGTCTCTTCTCAGCAGCCAGGAGTATCTTGTTCAAACACAGAAATGAGCAGGACACCGCCTTCTTTCAAACTGTTCACTGGCATTTCATTATTCCCTGGACAACAACCAACAGGATGTGACTGTGCATCTTTGCAAGGATGTTGGTGACCACATGAAAATGACAACAGGCTCACACCAAGGATTCTAGTTCTTTACTCTCCATCACAAACTGGAGAACCCAACTGTGTGACAACAGCTGTACAAAGCCTATTCCCATGGGAGGGACAAACTTCCCTAATGTTTGGGTGCCCATGGAACTCCCCACTGGAATGAGCTGCCTCATTCCCATGGGAGCTCCCAGGTCCTCTCCAGTATTCTGTAAGCTCTAGGTCATCTGTTCATCAGGCTCAAGCACAAAGGCTTACTGTGGGGTGAATGAGAGGTCAAGGTCCCCGGGTCAGCTTCTCAGTAGATTCTACCCTTCGAGGCCCATCCATCACCAGTCCAGCTACCTCAGGCTCCTTTCAGCCCCACCTGAGTACTATGTTCATCAGACCACCGGGCCTTTGCACAGGCTGTCCCTCTATTTAAACTCTTTCCACTTCCCTCTTCATCCAGTTAAGATCCTGCTAAACCATTTCTTTCACAAAGAAGCCCTCACTGACTGCCAGCCCAGATCAGGTGCCCCCATTAAATGTTCTCATAGCTCCGTGGACCATTCTGTCAAGCTACTTACCTCTATTTGTAAATTTCCACTCATTTGGTAATTACTAATGTCTGTCTTCCTACTGGGCCCTCGGTCTCATGAGGACAGGAATCATCCTAGGTTCTGCTCTCCATGCATCCCCAGCACATAACAAGTCCTCAGTACAGTTATGGAGGAGCAGGCAAAGAATCCATCAGGATTAAGGTGATCCTATTTTGCCAGAGAGTCTTAGGATTCTTCAGGATCCAAGGGAAGGACAGAAGTAGTGAGATCCAGCAGATTGCGAGCTCCCAGCTCAGTGCCTGGCTGGCACACTGTCAGATTTCAGTAAGTGGTGCTTGCTTTGCCATTTTTATGGTTAGGATAATGATGACGAGGAGGAAGACTACTTCTAAACGACGAAGGGTAAGTTTACACCAAGAGAAGGAAGACAGGGTTCTGTTCTCTCCACTCACCTCTACTCCAGCCACCCTCCACTGCAGAAGTAAAGACCTGTCACGTGGGGACAAGAATCCCACTGTAATGCTGGGGGCCCTGGCCCAGCTGCATGCTATACCCCCGTGGGTATAAGCTTTGAGCTCCGGGAACAGCAGTTGCCTCCTCTGTGGCCAGGTAAGGAAGGAGGGCGGGAAGGACCCAGTATTCATAGATTCCTCTTATGGGCATGGCATCTCACAAAGGGCTTTACACAGTTTATGTCCTTTCCATTCGATCCAAAACTCTGAAAGGTAGGTCTAAGTATCCCCATATTTTGGATGATGAAGCTGGGCTCAGAGGAGTGACAGGACTGGCCAAGGTCACGCGGCCTTGAGTGGTGGAGCTCACACTCAAGTCCTAATCTTAGTGATGCAGAGACAATCCGACCACATTGTGCCACTGGTGAGAAAACCATAAGGCCAACCACAGTTTTTACATGCCTGAAATTCCCCTCCAAGTCCAAGCCCTCCCAGTGCCCCCACTTCAAATGGCTGCTGGAGACACCTCCACCTGGAAGCCTACCTGGATTTCCCTGCCTTACTCTGGCCCTATGGTCTTCAGTTTTCTGCCACCGGTACATACTGGCAGGGGCTTGCAGGGGCTCCATCTTGGCCAGGTCAGGATTAAAAATGGCTCACTGAGGTATTGTCTCAGAAACCTGACCCTCCCTAGGAAACACCCTGAAGCTATTGCAGGAAGGGCCGTGAGCCAAACCTCCCCAGGAATCAAAGCTAATTTCCAGTTGTTTAGAAGGTAGCTTCTCAGTGACTCACCGTTTGGTCTCTTGTGATCCAGGCCAGGAGCCAGGGGCTGCCAGGAGGTGCCCTCATTAAAATCAAAAGGCAATGATGAGTACAGGAGAGCCCCCTCTCTGGAGACCGTGACTCACAGATGCTGCAAGCTCCTGGCCAGGCGGACCTGCCTCTCTGGCCCCCTCTCCCCAAGTCTTCTTTACATGGGGTGAGCAGAGCCCGGCACACAGAGTCCAGGAGGAGTTACTAGCAGGAACGGGGAGGAGCAGAAGGTGGGGCCACTGCCGAATGTATGTCAGTGTTTACCCGCTTCATTCCTGTGTCAAAAACCATTGACCCCCAAATGACTGTCTGGGATCCCTGTCACCAGCTTTCCTGTTCCTCTCCAAAGTGGCTCCTCTCCAGGGACGTTATCCCTGACAGGGTGGGTTAAAGGAACATGGGTTGGGGCTCCTTCCTGTCCTCCTTCCTTTCCTCCGGAAAGGAGGCCAACACCAGACCCCAAGTCAGCTCCTGAAATGGGGAGGCCATGGGCCTGGAAGCTGGTTAAGCTCAGGGCCACGGCATTACCTTTGTCATGGGCCCTGGGTGCTTTTTGCTTTTGTGAGCCCTTTTCCTTCATAAAAGTAAGTAAATAAATAAATAAAAAGCAAACATTAGGACCTCATTGGTCTAATCCCAACTGGATTGTGCTCATTGTTCTCTTTTGATGTTTAAAGAAATTAAAACATTTTGGCGGCCCCTAAAGGCATCATGGGTATGAGGCACCGTGCCTACTGTCAACAATTAGCTAAGCCCTTTGAACTTCCTGGCCCAAATCCTGGCTCATCATGTGGGTAGGTGTGTGCCTCTGTTTGCCTCTCTGTAAAATGGGATCATAACACTCATGCCATAGGGCTATTTGAGTACTCCTTGAGAACCTGCCTGGGAAGGGCTTGGCACAGTCCTGGTGCAGAGTGAGTCCTCGGTGCAGGCTGCCTGCTCAGCTGCATTTGAGCTCCCCAGCCCTTCATGAAGGAGGCAAGGGTGGGATGCCCTCTATGCCCATAATACAGACAGGAAAACCTGAGCAGGGGAAATGACCAGCTCACGGCCATGTAATAAGTGGTGGAATTAAGACTCCAAGGCCACAGACCAAGCAGCTCTCAGGCCTTGGACATTGGTGGAAGTGGTTGGTCAAGTTATCCCAGTCAGAGACCAGGAACAGGGAGGGCAGGGGCAGGAGGAAGTCACAGGCCACTGACAGGGGTGTCTTGCTTCCAGTTCTGCCTGAGTGGATCCAAGGGAGGGGGCAGCAATCAGCGGATGAGTCACTGTGATTCCGTGACCCATGTGACTTTAAAATTTCTGACCACAACAGACCCGGTCCCTCTCCTCCATCCCTTTGACAGTGGGGACAGCAGCTCTCCCCGGGGGACAAGCTGGACCAGGGGGCTTCTGTCTCCCTGGCCCAGCCCCTAAGGCGACCTCAAGGAGAAGGAAGTTTCCTGTCCACGTTTTCCAGCTGACTCAGAGCCTGTTTCTCTGGCAGCCGCACTACCCCACAGCTCAAGAACTCGGGGAGACAGAATTCACATCTGGGTTCATTTTTGCAGCTTGTCAAACAAGCAGGAGCCTGCCCAGGAAAGAACAATAAAGAAAAGTCCCTAAGGTCAGCCTTTGGCCTGTACATTCTTGGACGAACGGCCCGGTGTTTTGCCAATGGTCAAGCTCCTCTCAGTGGCTCTCCCTCTGGGTGACACAGAGGCTGGGGGGTGAGGCAAGGGGTGGGAGCAGAGGGCAAGCTGGAGCAGCCAGCGGCAGGGAAACAGGACAGACTTGGCGCTTGGCCCTCCCACGCCACGTGAACTTAAGTTTCTCAGCCTCCCCGGGCCTCAGTTGCTGCATCAGTAAATTGGGGGTGAGAAAAAGGTACCGAGGATGAAAACTGCCCAGCACAGCTTCTGGCTTGGACCTCGGTCAGCAGGAGCTGGCATGATGATTTTGGAAAAGGGTCGGTGACGGGGGCGGCAGTTGCCCCCTTCCCCAGACTGCCGGGAAGCGGAGCCCCAGGCTGGCCCCTCCCCTGGAAACTTGTCCAAAGTGTCAGACCTGGAAGTATCATTGCATCACTGAGCATTAAGGGGTTAATGATGGGGAGTGGACAGGGCCCCGGTATTTAATGAATCGAGGAGGTGCCCTGAGGTCAGAGGTGCCCCTGCTCTATCCCTCCTCCTGCAGCCTGGCTCCTGCGCCCCTGCTCAGCTCCCCTGTCCCCAGAATGAAGCCTCCCCCTCTTCTGACCTTCCTTTGCCTCCTGGGTAAGTGACCTTTGTGACTTTCACCCTTCTACCTTTCCAGCTGGGAACCCTGAGCTCCCTGGAGGCCCCTGAGCCTGGCCTTGGGGAGGATGTGGTGGGTCACCCTGAGGCCAGTTCTGCTTGAGCCAGCAGTGACCATTGGAGAGAGGGAAGCGGGAGGAAGGACGCAGTCTAGGTAGGCTGGGGGACATGGGAAAGGGGCTGGCAGGGACCCCAGATAGCACGCACGAGGGCTCCTGCCACGAGGCTTCACCTCCACCTAGCTCCCATTTCTGGAGGGATTTGGAGGGATTCTGGGAAGTCCAGGTTGTCAGGAAGTCTAGCTGCTGGCATCTGATGAGACTTGGCGGGGACAGGGTGCTTCTGGGGGTTGGGGATGACCCCGGGGGAGGCATCAGGGTCCTTTGGGAGCCATGTGGGGAGCGGTGGGGGGCATTCTGGGAGGTGGTAGAGGAGAGTGGGAGGGGCTTTGAGTACACTGACATGATGGAGGTGAGGATGGGGAGATCCAGGCACCAGGGATGCCACAGAGATATTACTGGTCAGCACTGCTGCCGGCAGCGAGGTGTTTGGGTAGGTGAGGTTAACTGAATATTCATATTGGAGGGGACCTCAGGGGACCCTCAGGGACCTGATGGCCTCTGCCCTTCCTCTCTGCAGTGGCCCTGGCTTGGGGGAACCTGGTCCAGTTTGGGGTGATGATCGAGAAGATGACGGGCAAGCCGGCACTGCAGTACAATGACTACGGCTGCTACTGTGGCATTGGTGGCTCCCACTGGCCAGTGGACCCGACGGACTGGTGAGTGGGCAGCCCGGCTAGGGGACCTCCCGGGGGATGGGGGAGCTGGGAGAGTATCTGGGATGAGGGAGGAGCTGGTGGCATCTAGAAATTGGAGGCTGACGTCTCCTTTAAGCCTCTTTGAGCTCCAGTCCCTGGTGACACTTCCAGGTGCTGCCATGCCCATGACTGCTGCTACGGGCGTCTGGAGAAGCTGGGCTGTGAACCCAAACTCGAAAGGTACCTTTTCTCTGTCAGCAGGAGCGACATCTTCTGTGGTAAGTGAACAGGCCTAGAGTGCCCCAGTGCACTCTGGGAATGGGGTGGGTTGGATAGCTTTAGATAGGGACCTCCTGCAGATGATGACCCCTGAGCCTGAGGCCAGACCATAGGCTGGAGGGGCAGGGTCTTCCATCACCACAGAATTGGGAAGAGGTCTGTCCATCGCCGGGATGCTCACTCGGCACCCAGTCTAGACAGCCGCATGATTCACTGGTTCCTGGCCTGGCCCCAGGTGTTTCCCCCCGACCCAGAGGCCTCCTAGCTCCAACCTCTGGGGAGAGGAGCGAATGGGCAGAGCTGGGCCTCCCACACCTTCCCCAGGCCTGGGCAGCAGCCGCAGGTGAAGTCCCCAGGACAGAGCCTCAAAGGTAAGGTCCCAGATAGAGAGAGCTGAGGCTTTGATTTGGGACAGCAGACCCATTCCCACTGGGCTGTCAGGCTGGGCCCATTTGCTCAGCTTTGCCAGGTCCAATGCCCACTGAGACCAGTCAGCTTTCTCCTGGTCCCGGCCCAGGGGAGCAGCCTGAACGAGTGAGCGTGTGGAGGGATTCACGCAGCCCAGTCCTGTGGGGAGCCCAGATCAGAGAACCCGGCCTTCTCACCGCAAAGCCAGAAGCAGGCCCCGTGTGGGGCACAGTAGGAGGACCCGGGAGGGTCAGAGGAGACTCAGCCCAGATCTCTAAGGCCTGTCCTGGGCGAGGGTGGAAGCAGAACCAGAGCCCCTGGAGGCAGATTTGGCTCAGAGTTTCTTGCTCCTACAGCCATCCACTCAGCAAGGCGGCTTTGTCAGGTGGTGAGCTCCCCGTCACTGGGGGTTCATGCAAGGCCGGGATGGCCTCCCGTCAGGGACAGTGCTGAGAGGATGAGTGAGGGGAGGTGTCAGGTGGGTATGGACACAGGCTTGGGTCTTCTCCTTCTACCTGTGGTGTGACTTTGGGTGAAGGATATGGCCCCCCGAAATCCTCTGCTCCCTCATCTGTAAGATGGAGGTGATCACACCCACTTTCCCAGCTTCATTCAGCTCCCGGCAAGAACCACCTAAAGGAACTGACGTGACCGTTAAGCCCCTTCCAACTCTGGGTTTCGCTGAAATAGCAGCATGGGTAGAACCCTGACGGGCAAGGGACAGTGACCTTGAGGGGATGGATGAAGAGCCCTGAACTGTGAGATGTATTCATGGGGACAAAAAGCAGCCAGAGCCATTTGGGTAGATAGAGGCAGTGAGGCAGGAGGAGGCTTTAAGCCTCTGGTGCCTGATGCCAGGTCTGGTCCCCTGGCTGGGTATGGGCATACACCAGGGGAGGGGTCAGGTAAATGCCAGAAAAATTGGCTCTGTCTACTCATGGAGACAGGCACAGGGTCCCAACGGCCTCCAATCTGGGCACAGGCTGCTCTGGGGACATACAGGCCATCTGGGATTGGGTCGCTGTCATTTCATAGTTTTCCTCTCGGCTGGATGGCTGTAATTCACCATCAGCAGAGCTTCGCATGAGGGCAGGAGTTGCCTAGAAATCCCCCTGGGTTGGGGCAAATGAGAGTTACTGAACCAGATGATGTCCCTCGGGGGAGGGCTAACGGCAGCTGGAGTGGGCTGGGAGAGGAAGGAAGACCGCGGGACAGACTTGCAGACTTCCAGGCCTTCTGTGCCCTGCTTTCTCTCACCCATCCCTGAGACATCCCCCGTGGGAATGAGTTTCTGGGGGTGAAAATGTGGTCCTATGCACCACTGAGAGCAGAAGGCTGGAGCCACTGGTCCCTAACTCGCCTTGTCCCATCAGCCGGCAAAACTGCCTGCCAGCGACAGACCTGCGAGTGTGACAGGACCGCTGCACTCTGCTTTCGCCAAAACCTGGCCACCTACAACTACAGTTACGCCCATTACCCCAACAAGCTGTGCTCAGGACCCACCCCGCCTTGCTAAGGCTGTGCTCGCCAATTCCCTGCGCAGTCCCAGGCCCCCACCTCCTCCTGCTGCTGCAGCCCCAGCCCTGGGGAGCCTTGGCACCTACGGCTCTCTCTCTGGAAAGTTCCCTTCCTGCAAATCCATCCCCCCCTGAGAGCCTCACACTACGCCTGGACCATCATTGGCCTCCTAGGTCACAGCCTCCCCATAGGAAGAGCCATGGCCCACGGCCCTTCAGCACCCAGAAGACTCTGTAACCCACCCCTAGAATATCAGTTCCCGCTTCCGAATAAGTGAATAATACTTCCCAGAATTCTCAACATTCTCTGATTCTCAGATTCCATCATTGTAGGAACTGATTAATCTACAGTTTCATTCACTCATTCATTTTTTTTGAGTACCTCCCATGTGCTAGCAACACGCTAAGCACTGGGACCCAGCAGGAACGAATCTGACATGGGTGGCCCTGTGTGCAATTCCAACATTCTGTCCTTTTAATTTTCCATTATAGTAAGTTCCTGTGATCTCTTTTTCTAAAATTCTAAATCTTATGCAAGACAATAATGGCAATCGCTGGAAGGAATATTCCTGACCCTATGACAGAATGCGAGGAGCATGAAAAATATCAACCAAAAAATATTATCCTCGCTATGTCATCAGGCTTCAAATCCCTCCCATTAGCAGATAGGCTAAGAATGGAAAGAAATTCTAGAATCATCCTCTCCAAATCCCTCCTTTGACAGACGCATCTGGGGGCAAGAGAGAGGAAGTTCTTACCTGAGGGGGCGTCCTAAACCCCAGGCCGATGTGCCTTCAACTCCTCAGGAGTCAGTGCCAAGCACCGACATTTGAGCTTCTGGTTGTCTGTTATCTTGGCCAGCCCAGAGTGCCCAAGGAAGGTCACCTATGAGGATGCCCAGGCCGGGTCAGGCTCCTGATACGGGGAGGAGAGAAAGAAAGATTTCAACACTGTGAGGCTAACCCTGTCACCATGATGAATTTAAAGCAAGGAAGGACCCCCAGCAGGCAGAATGCAGCCCATCCTGGAAGCAATGTGATGAGGCACATTCTCCACCTAGATGCAGATATAATACCTCCACTATCTATAATATGCTGATGACATCTTGCAGGATTGGGGTGAGCCTATTTAATGAGCTAAAGCATGTAAAAGGCATTGCATAGGGCAAAGGTTACAGTGGACACGAGATAAAGGTGAAGTTCTGTGGTGGCAAAAATGGGGGTGGGGGCAGGTGTGTGGGCTTTGCTACTGTGACTGACTCAAATCCTTGGTAAAATGAAACAAAACAAAACAAACAAAACAAAACAAAACAAAACACCAAAAGATCAGTTCTTACGGTAAAAATGAGTTGCTGGAGGAAGAGCCACATGGGCTGGGAAAAGTGGTCCCGAGGTGCCCTCTGGTGTCCATTTTATTCAGGCTACTAGGAGGAAGCCTAGATTTGCCCTAAACTGGCATTTACCTTCGTGGGGCTGAGTGTGCTTCTGGGCCAGTGGAATCGGTCCCCTCGCATTTTCAATAATAAATACACTAAGAAATAACCAAAGAAGTCCTTAAGCCCATCTTAGATGATGGTGCTGCTGCGTAAATGAGAAGCACAGGAAGAAGGAACTGACTTGGGAGAGATGGAGAGGTTATGCTCCGGGCGTGATGGATTTCCAGAAGCAATAGGACAAGGACCAGGTGATTCGTCAGTTGTGTAACCATCCGACTAAGTGAAAACAGAACTGGAGGACAAGACTCCAGTACACTGTCGTGACCTCCTGGCCTCAAGCCAGGTGGTACCCTTTGCTTTCCCAGGGATCAATAAATGTTTGGTGAATGAATCAATGAGTTTGTCTAAATTCTGTGTGTGTGTGTGTGTGTGTGTGTGTGTGTATCTCAAGCACACATATTTGAAGACTTGTGGAAAAAACTGAAAAAAGGAAAGAGAACCCTAAAACTGAGGTCAGAGGGTCCAGGGACAACCTCTGCTCTGTCACTTAGCAGAGTACGTCTGCTCTAGAGCTCGGTGTGGCCCACGGCCAGCAGCAGCAGCAGCAGCAGCAGCAGCAGCATTGTCAGGGAGCTTGATAGAAATGTAGAATCTTGGACCCAACCCCAGACCCACTGAGTCAAAATCTAAGGTTAACAAGACCCCAGATGATTTGCGTGCACACTAAAATCTAAAAAGGGCTGCTATACGGCCATGTCCTCAGTTTCCACTTTTGTAAAATGTGACGGTGACACTTCCCTGGCAGGTTGATTGTGCCAAGGCTTAATTAAATAAGTTAGCATGTGTGAAAGTACATAAGATAGGGCCTAGCATATAATAAGCATTCATGTTCTATGAATGAATAAATGAATGAATGAATGATAGTTATAATAACACTACTAACATCTATTAAGTATTTGGCATCTACCAGGCACTATTCTAAGTGTTTTTATCTATTAATTCATTGGAAGGAAGGAAGGAAGGAAGGAAGGAAGGAAGGAAGGAAGGAAGGAAGGAAGGAAGGAAGGAAGGAAGGAAGGAAGGAAGGAAGAAACGAAGAAACGAAGGAACGAAGGAAGGAAGGAACTGGGGCCTAGGGGTTACATCAAGGCTGGAGAAGAGACTCTATCACCTGAATGTTTCATAGCTTACCTCTCCAATTTTGGTAACAGGATTTGGATTGGTTTTTGCTTTTGTTCCCACTTAGCCCCTAACAGAAGCTATTAACAAAGTATTCGGTTAAATAACTTGCAGAATAAGCGTTAGAAATCACATTGGAATTCCCGAGTTAACTAAAGAGTCCAATTATGATTTCATTCGTCTGCTTCTTTGGGGTTCTTTGCAGCGTTACTGCTGGGGAACTGAATGCTGTACTAAAGTTCATTCTTTCCTTCAATAAGCTTTTCTATAATCTATGCTCTTCGCTCCTTGCCAAAGGCTGAGATAGATAAATCAGATGTGGTCAACTGGCAGGCAGACACCACCAGTTAACCCACACGAGTTAAGTGCTGTGATGGAGCCAAGATTGGCGTTTCAGGACCAAAGGCTTTTCACCCCCCATCCTCCATCCAGTCTCTATCCTGTCCACCAATGCCACCTTCATCTTCCCATACATAGCTTGACTTTCGTCACATCCCTCCTCCGCCCTCTGAACCATCAGGCTCCCCATTGTCCACCAATCCCTGGCATTCGAGCTTGGTGTCACCTGCTTTTCCAGCCTTGTTTATTCAGCCATATGCATTTCTCTATGCTTCTCACCATTCCTAGAACATGCCTCTGGCCTTTACATCTCTGTGCAATATCTTCCTTCAGCCTAGGAGCTTCCCTGTTCACAGGCTCCTCATCGCCATGTTCAAATCCATGTGTTTTAAGGCATATCTCAAATGCCAACTTTTCCATAATGTCTTTCCAACTGGGGCAGATTTTTCTCTCCTCTGAACTGCCAATGTGTTTATGCCTTTCCTGGATTCCTGTTTTGGGTTCCTAATAGTGGGGGCAGATTGCCTTGGGTTTAAAATCTATGAACTTGAACCAGTTATTTATTCCCTCCTGTGTAAAATGAGGATATAATCAGCCTTACAGGTGGTTTTAAAGTATGAGGTAATGCATTCCAAGTGCCTAGATCATTATAGAAGCTCCGCCCTGAGACTAGATCACTTTACATATTTTTGTCTCCCCTATTGTATCCATCACACAGATGCTAAATAAATATCTGTTCAGTTGAATCCATGGACACATGATATTTATTATTTTAAGGAAGCAACATCATACATATGATAAATAATATGCTAATTTATTTGAATAGCCCTTTGGCTCATTACCCTGACTGCTCATTTATCTTACATGTTTGAAAATCATAAACCTTCAGGGCACTGAGCTGATGTCCCCACAGAGGCAGAGGCAAAACTGGCTGGAGAGACAGACAGTGCACACAGCACTTTTCCTGCAGGGCTGCTACCCGCGACGTGTTCCGAGGTCAAAACGCGTGTGCACGCACACACACACGTGCACACACACACGGGCCAACTCCTGACACTAAAACAAAGCAGTCAAAATAGACTAAGCATGCCTCATCTTTGGGGTTCATTCAGCAAGAGAAGTATTCAGTAGCAAAAGACGCCTGGCAAATATTCGAAAAAGTTCCCAGTCTCTCTCCAAACTAATTGCATATTCTTAAATAAATTCTGTACAGGGTTTTGTTTATGCTGGTCCTTCAGACCAAAATGCCTTTGCTCCCTATTTCCACATCCTATCTCCCTTTCATGCCTAGGCCAAATGTCACTTTCTCCACCAAATCAAATGCCCTTCTGAAGTGGCAGCCCTCTGGGATCTTCTTTAATGGCATGTCCACTTTCACTCCTGGACCAGAAACTTTATTGAGGACAGGGTCCACCTCTAATTCAACGCCCAGAAATCAGGGCCCACACACAGTACACGTTCAAGGAATGTGGGTGGACTCTTGGATGTTTGGGTGGGCGAATACACTGAATAAAAACAGAGTATCTTGAGATAGCTAAGTCCCTCTACCACAGGGTGATTGGGACAAGTATCTCCAAGGTGGAAAACTTCTCCTTCTGCCAAACCAGAATCTGTGAAGTAGAAGGAAGGAGTGGTCTTGACCCTTTAAAACCAAAAAAATAAAGTAAAATTTAAGTCTCTGCATCACCGTGGTCCAAGAACGCTCGCTCTGTCCAGCAGTCGTCAAAACCATGCTGGAGCAGAGCATTTTCAGACACGTTTTGATGGGCTATCAAGGCGCACACACACCTACTTCTGTGCGCCAGAAGGAAGGGCTGGTGGTGTGTCGTGTGAACACATAATTTAAAACCTGGTTTTCCAGCTGGTTTTCTCTTAGGCAACCACGAGCAGTTACCAAGAGTCATTTTCCCCCTTATGGTATTTCAGTCTTTGCTTCATAAACTGTACTCACCCAGAGTCAGCAATGCTGTAGCTTAGAGGAAAAGACAAATAACAAACCTTGGTTTTTAAAATTATTCCCTTCCTGGCTTGGGAACATTTCTTTCCCTACGGGCATCAAATCTCACAGACAGAACCTTTCGGGTTACCTAAAGCCAGGCAGGAAGTCCCTCCAACAGCACCCAACCTAGCGAGGTGGCCCCTGGCCCTGGCTGAATCACTGCAAGGACAGAATTAAGGAGGCCACCGAAGTTTCCCAACTGGGGGGAGGGGACAATGAAATCAGGACATCACTTTAGTCCTAGGCAGGATCTTTCAGAAAGAATCTCAGCTGGGTTTACAGGGTCCAGAACCTGGGAAGCGTTTGTGCACCCAGAGGTCTCCGTCACAGAATGAGGTGAAAATCACACGAGAACAGGGACTGTGGAAGAACCGTCTGGCCAGTAGCCAAATTCTTTCATCCCCCGTGGTACTAGATACCTTTTATTATCAAAGTACCTCAGCATCCATTCAAGGGCTGCTATGAGTACAAAATCAAACAAGAGAGTGGGAGTCTCGAGGCCAAATTCAGTCAGGGCCAGGCCTGGCAACCGCAGCAGTCTTGACCTTGAGACTGACCACAGCCCTGGTGTGGGCTGGGCCCCTGCTGGACACGCTCAGGGAGTCCCCTCCCTCTGGTTCTCCGCGGCCACCCTTCCCCCGAGAACCTCTTCTAGGTGAGTCGTGTTCCAGTCACTGCTGTCCAGGTGTGTCTGACAGTACACCTCCTCCCAGAATGGGGTCAAACCAACCCTGAGTTCTAGAGAAGCCCCAAGGTGGCAGCCAGACAGCTGCTCTGAATCTAGACACTCCAAATTATCAGTGTTCTTATGTACCAAGCAGAAATTGTGAGTGTGCCGTCCTTAAGGGTGGCTCAGCAGGTGTGTGCAGACCCACCAAAGCCACCGTCTGCTGCTTGAAGCTCAGTGAGACGCCCAGCGACTGCACGCTGGACAGCGCTCAACCGGACACACGCACACCTTCCGTGCACAAGTCTCTAAAAAGGACACTTCGCGAACAGGCACTCTCAGACTCAAGCAAACGGTGGTCAGAGAGTGACAAAAAACTTGCAACTCTGTCTTTAAACTAGAATTTATTGGTATACAAAACTCCATTTCATAGATAAAGTGGCACATCTTTGCAGCTTCTATTGCACCAAGTATTGAAGATTAAAAACACAAAAAAAGAAACATTTGGTTTTGAAAACACTGCAAATAGCCAAGTACAGTACTTTGGTAAATAAAAAATAAAATGGTTCAGAGTAACACAATCTGGGGAAAGAAACAGCCTAGAGGGTCTGGGCTACAGGCGTCAGACAACAGTCACATTGCTCCCCGTCGAGCTCCACGGATAAGGCAAGGCTCGCTAAGTCTACGGATCGTGACCCCTTAGAGGTCTCAAACATCTCCAGACTGAAGCTGAAATAAGTTTAGTGCAATCAGAAAAAAAGAGAAGGCTCCCAAGCTTGTGAAGACCCCCGTGATCTCCACAGACACCCCTGCCCTCCCTCACGAAGGGACCGACGCCCACCGGCACTTCTACGTCGGCAAGAGGAACATACAGGTCTGAAGTCCGACTCCTGGCTCTTTTCTTCTTCTCACTGAGCTCAGTGCTGGTGGAAGGTGCTAGAAGGGGAGCCGGGGAGGCCGAGGGCCCTTTTCTCCGGGGAGAGCGAACGAGGGATGAAGATGTCAGGAGCCCCACACCAGCATTCCCCCAGTTCTGGTCAAGGGACCTGCCAGGGGATCAAACTGCAGGCTGAGGTCTGTGACTTGAGCTCAAACGATTGTCATGGACGGCTGGAAACGGTGACCTGCTGGGTGCTGACATGGGAAGGATCGGGGCTGACCCAGGGGTGCTGCCCAGTGATCACTGCCTCCCCTGACCGCCAGCACAGTGAGCAGCGATCTGCACCGTGGGTGTGCCCTGCTTAAAACAAAAGTCACCAAGCAGGAGTCCGTGCTTTTACAGAAAAATATTCATCACTGGTACTGCCTCCTTCTCCAGTGACTTTGCAAGGATGCTAAACATTTTAACCGCATACAAAGTAGTCCTAACTAGGAGAGAGAGAAAAAGAGAGAGAGAGAGACTCTAGAAAGTCACTCCTTAGAAGAAATGATTAAGAGCCGGAAGTTTTCTCAAAGAATCTACCTGGGGACAGAGCGACCCAGGCAGTGGACAAGGCCCACCTCCTGGGCTCTGTGGAACACGCTGCGGGCCCCACACTGTGCGAGGACTTTGTGACTGGTGCTCAACATCTCCACCTGAAACCGGTCATCCACCTGCCCCTCCAACAGGGGATGGCAAAAGACTTGCTATAATTTAATTATGCCATCTAGATCTTCAAAGCAACATCAGTGGGAAAATACAATTTGCTTCAGAGTCAGGAAAATGCACCTTGGAAAAAGTGCCATGTTTACATCACCTCAGAACAACTGTCAGAAGGCCCCAGAGTTTTAGCAACACCTGTTCTGAAAGCTGAGATGAAATTGAATGAGAATGGCAAAACGGAAAAAACTGCATCGGACTCTGAGTCTGAAGGTTTGCTATAGAGTCTTGAGGTAAATAGGTAAAGAGCTATCTATGTGTCTACCCAAAACGGGAGTCAGAGAGGGCCACACATGTGACGCTCTCACCCCGCCCACGAGGCCCAGGGCAGCCTTGGTCAGCTCTGGCTAGGGATCCAAGTTTCCTTCAACCGACTATTCAGGTTGCACGTTGCAGAGGTAAACTGATCGCGTTCTATGTGGACCCAGTAAAACCCGGGCAGAGTGTAGAGTTTCTCAGAATGAGAGAAATTGCACATCGACGGCAGGGATTCACTACGAGTACAGTTCAAGGCCGAAGTCCATCTGATACCCACCTCCTTACTTTGCGAGCAACTGTCCCCCACTAACAGGGCCTCCCTCCCACCCCCAACCGTATCATTTCACACGGTAAAAGCTCCCCAGGGAAGCAGGGCTGGGCATTTTAAATTACCTCCGAAGGTGGCTCTAGCTGCCCAAGGGCGATGGCACTTCACACGCCCTCAGAATCAAAATGAGTTTGGAAGTGTTTTCAGAGGTTATGAAAGAAACTACAGACAGCCTCAACTAACCTTTAAGTATTCTTTCTGCCACAATTCCCCAACCAGTGCTCCGGAAAGCATATGTTCATATTACTGAAAAATTAAATATACTTACTTACACATCCTATCTAGTATCTCCTGGTGGCAACTATATACTTAAAAGTGTGGTTCTACGGTGTTATAATATATCTACCCCCTAGTAAAAGCTGTTGCCACTACAATTTTATTTCTTATTTTAATCTTTAAAAAATCTTGTTTTAAAATCCATAAAGCCTTTATGTACAGTTTATAAGACTAGAAAGCAGCAAGGACCGCTGCCCCATGCCTTTCTCCTGGCCTCACTAAAAGCTACGGAGACGATCCCGTGTGACATTAATCTCTAACGGCCAACATGTGGCACAGAGGTGAATGAAGAAAGATGCACTCCCTAATATGGCGTGCATGTGAGTAGCTGTCCGAGGAACGACTGCTGACAGTAGCCATCCAGGTCTGAACGCGCTGGGCCTCCATTCTGGCTGCCAATAAGGTCATTTTCAAGTGCCTCCTCCGGCAGCTAAGTGTGAGGATTCTACCCACTTCGTATTCCGGTGAGACTGAGGCAGTGAGGTCTAAATTCAAACCCTTAAGTAGAAGATGCCACTGAAGCTGGACATGTGTACCCCATTCCCAATAATTAATGTAGTAAACACAGGCCAATTATAACTGGAAAGCTACAAAATAGTAATAAAAGAAAATTACTGAAGCAATTTGATGAGTTTTTAAAACCACTGTTATTTTACCCCAGATATGCTGAAGCCTGTTATTAAGTTCTTAGTTAGAATTAGGTAATTTATAAATAAATGTACAGATATTCTTTATTAACTTTTTAGCAGCTTCAAAAACTTCTAAAACCCAATGGGGCTCAAGGTCACATCCATTAACCAAGTAAACAAAACCCCTGACCATGGGTCTCCCTTAAGCTATTTCTGACTCCTAATCCTGCTGAATTCCTGGTATACCATCTTGATCCCCTGAGAGAATCTAGTCTCCTGCACTCTCATAGTGCAAAACAAGACAAGAAAGGATGTTCCTTTGGAAAAGCTCTGCCCCAGTTCAGAATCTGCTCAGAGCTGAAAGCTGGACCTCACTCCCTTGGAGACAGTCAGATAACGGAGACCCTTCACCTCTCTGAACCGAGTTCTAAAGCCTCTAACTCAGGACTCTGCAAAGAACAGGAGAAAAAGGCTGTGCTGTTTCTCAACCTGCTAACTAGTATAATGTACTGCCCCAGGACGAAGCCCAAACCACACGTTCTGGGAACAATGCCTACAGACAACTGATGCTGCAACCACAAGAAGTCACCATAGGAAAAAAAAAAAAAATTAAAATACATCATTGAAACCAAAGAAAGCAAACCGCTCACTGATAAAGACAAATTCAATGAGCCCAGGGCCAGCCCAAACGATATGCCCACACAACTCAAAACTTTTTAATAGTTTTTCCTTTACCTCTAAACTTTAATAATTTTGAAATTGGAGGTGGGGGAGGTGACGAATAATGTACCTTCTGATTCAGTGTTATCTTGTCTAAATATTAGGCAAAAACTGTACATAGCTGGCCACTTGAGACATCACGGTTTTAAAGTTCCTATCGACCTAACTCAGTTTTAGAAATGACAGTATCCCCACAGCCCAAACATGTCTACTTTAGAATTGCGGAGCCACTCAACGTCCTCGGCCAAAGCATGTCCCCTGCCCTGCCGGTGTAACCTCAGTCACTGCCCACCTGTGGTGGGCACTGGAGAGTCTAACATCAGAATCTCAAACAGCGTTTAAATAAAAAAGAAAGAAATGCAGCATCTTATGGGATTTCGTTTTCACAACCTTATAAGAAAATTTAGCAACAGGTCAAGTTACCTTTTATTTCTCTGAAGGCATCTAAGTCTAGAGAAGGATGAAAATACAGTTGCTGAAAATGAGAACATGAGCAACCTTAGATATTCTTCCATTCTCCCCTAGAAAAGTAAATAACTCTTTAGACTCTTCCGAGGCAAACACTCAAGAACCCCTTTACAACTATCGATTCTCCCCAAACTATGAGAATCCCAGAACCGTATCATAACAAGAAACAAGTACCAAAAACTCAACAACACTATTGCTTTTCCAGCAAAGCCCAGGCGCAATTAACAGTCAGACACACAGATCATATGGCTTGAGTATAAACGAACAGCACCTGCGCCCCATCTGAAAAAACGTCAGAATCAGGAAGGAGAGAGATGCAGTTGTTTGACTGCCACCCTGACTGCAGGCCCCAGTCCCTATGTCCTAGTACTTGGGGAGAACACTTCCTGAATTATTTTCTGATTAACTTGGACTAAAAGAATATAAAATCTAAACATGTTCCTGAGTTGGAGATCATTTATAAACTATCCTGTACATTAATATATCTGTTTGAAAATGAAAGAGAAACAAAGGAAACTTGTCATTCTGAATTTCTAGAATTAATCTAGTCTAAATAACCTCATGAACAACTACGGCAAAACTTGCCCCAAGTGTTAAGGACAGAGGACACCAGGGTCACTGAACTGTGATTTTCAGGGCAAATAAAACCACACTTAAAAGGTTTTCCTGATCAAACTAGCTACCCCTAAAACTCAATATTTTAATTACGGAACATGAATGGCTTCACTGCACTTTCATAAAATAAAACACATCACTAACAAAACTTTGAACAAAAAAGAGGCAGCCTGAAGGACACTAACTCAGAGTGAGAGCTTATGTGTGGGCTCTGTGGGCCGTTTCGTCAGCACGGCCCCGCGGGAAAGCCTGGTACACAGCACTTCATTTTCCAGTCGCTTCCTACGACTCCCAGCGGGCCACACTCAGATGTTGAGAGCCGCAAAGGTCTTCACCAAGGTGACCTGCGTGTTCGCATCTGCTTCACTTCGGTTGTTGTCCCTGTGGCTACTCCTGCTCTCTAGGGCTTTGTGGCGGTGCCTCTCCTCCTGTCGCTTCTTCTTCTCCAGTCGCTGCTGCTCTCTCCTTTGTTTGTTTGTGACCTAGAAGAGAAGATGCTGAGTGAGTCACCAGCTCGGCTGACTCAGGCTGCCACCTGCTGAAGGGAGATGCACTGTTGACAGATGCAAAGGGCACAGCCTGCCTTTCAACGGGAACAGAGAAAACCCTCCTAAGAGACCTAACATGATTTATGTTCCATTACTGCTCAAATTTACATTTAAATTTACATCCCTGTGCTGAGCTAGCAAATAAAATCAATTCCGTTCTTCTCATAAAACAATTCAAAATGCCCTAAAGAAACATTAACTCCAGTCCAGCAGGAGGTAACCCTCAAACATGCCACAGGACATCTTTCTCTACATAATTTAATGCCCCAGGTAATCCTAACGAACTCCTCAGAAGCTTATTATATTTTTGCCTCTGCCTGTGGCTTTTTACATTACATTGCACTCTGAGCTCAGAACTTCTTGGTGAAAGGCCCAAAACAAATTCTAAATTCAGTAAAATGAATGGTGTCATATACTACTTGTGGGAGTAGCAGGTGGAGAGGGAGATGTACAGTCTTTCTCAGAAGCACCTGACAACTTACCAAAAAGCCTTAAAAAGAGTCAAATGTCCATGCCCTTTACCCTGTCAAGTCCTCTCCGGGACTCTAGCCAAGAAAACAGTGCAAAATAGAAAAAGATTTATACAAATAAATTACGCGGGTGTTCACTGGAGATGATGGTATTTCTAAAAAATGGGATTATATAACATGGCTCCACGTGGAAAGGCCCACGCACACAGTAGCGTCAGCTGGGAGGAGGAGGATGTGCGTGGACACACAGTACAATTCAGTGTGTACTTCCATCCAATGGTCACTGCGTACGCCAAACAGGACAAGCGAGGTCTTCATTCTGCTTCCTGATATACCTTTACACATTCCTCATATTTTCTGCAATAACTACTTTTACTAATCAAAAGAAAATTATGCATTAAAATGAGCTCCACGTTCCCACCGCTGCCAACATATTAGCAGCCCACCATTCGCCTTTGAGACTCATCCCTTCATACCTTTGGGAGCTGGTTTTTATTCACTTTGTTTTCTTCGCTAGGGCTGGCCCGCGCCTTATTGTTTTCAGTCTTGCCTTCATTTAAGGCCTGATTTCCAAAAATCTTGGTGCCACTGCCACCCTCCTCCCATAAAGGGCCACTCTGCTTAAGCGCTCGGCCACTGGACTCAAGGTTCTCCTCTTCATCTTCCAAAGAAAGACATTTTATTAAAATTGAGAATCTAAGATAGTTACACAATTCAATTATTATTAAATGACTCCAAACTTATCTGGATCCCTAGATCACTATCATTTGAACAGCAAGTTTCTTTGAAGCAAATTCTAATATCAAGTCAACAGAGTGGTAAATACAGGAAAAAAAATATTGGTAAAATTTGGAAGATAAATTTTTAAATAACCTGTTGACTTGTCTTATCATCAGCTTCTCACCAGCAGTGTTCTGTTTCAATGGATAAAACCACTCTTTAATATGAATTTTTAGGGAGAAATCTTTCATTTGCACCCACAAAACTAGAAAAGAGACAGCTCTAAAGCTATGCTATCCAATACAGTAGCCACAAGCTATGTGTGGCTATTATAATTAAAGTTCAATAACATTTAAATTTCATTCCTCAGTCTCACTTAGCCACATGTCAAGTATATACCATACTGGACAGCAAAGATACTGAACAGTGTTATTTTAAACTCACAAAGACTAAGTTACTTATTACTTTCTAAGAAGGCACAGCAAATATATAGCATGGATAATACCCCATCACACAAAAAACTATAATGCCAAGAACAGTATCTGGCACATAATATCTGGCAATAAGTATTGAAATCACTTTAAATAAGTGACTTGAGAAAACAGTTAAGATATCACATATTTTTTCCTTTCTCTGTGTCATAAAATTAACCTCAGTTCAAGTAAAAATAATTCTGAATTATCAAGAGTTGATAGATGCTAGTAACCTAAATATTTCCATCAGAAAAAAAATTCTCTCCATTCAATTTTAGTTATCATTATGGTTTTATAAAGAATCTATTTCTAAAAAAATAAACTCTTCCCTTGATACTCTCCATCCCTCCAAAACTGAGTTACATGGCCTTTTCACGCCTTCCCCTAGCACCTTATACCTCCAACTCCATTATGTATTCTTATGCCAGTTTACTTATCTGTCTTCACCCCACCCCCAGACTATACTCTCCCTGATGCAGGCCTAGGACCTAGTAAAAAATGCCTGCATACAGAAAGTACTCAATAAACAATTACTGAATGAATGAATGTCAATAAACTTATTACCTGTGACTTAATTAAAAACAGATTTTTAGAAAATCACCAATACAATAATCTTGAAAGCCTATGAATATCAATCATGGACTTACTATTTCTTTTCCCCTGGTTCATCTGTAGCATGGCAATTATTGCAGATTCAATATTATAATTTTCAGCTTCCAGGTTCTGGACTATCAAATTAAAATCCTGTCCAAGAAACAAAGGAATACTTCAAAACTCTGGATATACATTTCTATCTCTCTCTGCTTCAACAATCTGATAAACAAAATAATGTAACAGTGAGAACTGAGACAAGGTTTCAAGATCTTTTCCATTTAGAAAATGTCAATTTTCAGTAAGGCTGGTAACCTTACTGAATAACCGGTTAATGTAAATGAAATGCTCTTTTATAAAATGCTCTTTTACTTGTATAAACACAAGTCAGAAAAAACTAAATCCACATACTTCCTTAGGATTTTTGAGTAATATTGGATAAATTCTAGCAAATGAGAGAGAAATGAATAAATATCTCTCATTAAGTTGTATCACACAACCTCATCAAATTTCAAATATCATGGACCTATTTCGGCCTATCAAGTGTTGGCAGGCTAGGGGGTGCCACAAAACAAGCCAGTAAACACATTGATGCTTATGTATAAACCATTACTGCTACTTGACAGAAATACTAACTGAACAGCCAGTTGCATTGCAAACTTTCTGGACAGCATCTTCCACTTCATCTCTCAGGTTATCTTCATAGTCGACTCCATCTGTCTTGCTCTTCTCTCTTTTATTTGATTCATCTTGATGAAGCATCTGAAACTAAAAGAAATGTGAATAGTAAGAATCATGGACCTCTTACAGACTATGCTGAGAATCTTCACCACAGGAAGGCAGTCTAATCTCCAAAACATTTATATACACAGAAAAAAGATTACAGAAACAATCTAGGCTAAATTACAGAAACAATCTAGGCTAAACAACCAGGCTAAATTTCATCCAGACATTGAGATTCTGGGCCACAACAGAAGTATGAAAAAGAAAGGCCCAAGCTATGGGGTGAACTGTTCATAAGAGTGACATCAGGGCTCCAACGGCTCCTAGACACCAACATCCTGGACCCGACTGCTAATTCGAACAGCACGCATTTGCTTCAGCTGATTCCAGCAACGTGAGCTTAATAAACTCCTCTCTTCTAGCACCTGATGAGCTCTGTGGCTGGACAATTCATCTTGAAGAAACATACATGCAACTCTCATCTGGTTCCCTAGGCCTATTTGATCAGCAATAAGCTGTGATGTGCTGAAGTTCCCATCCTGACTGGACTATCACAGGTGAGTATGACTCATCCAACCTCACGTGCAGCCACCACACTCAAGGGAACCATTCAATCCAAATTTAAAACCACAAAGAGCCATTCACTTAGTATCCCAAGGCCTTTACAACCTAAGCCAAAATCATGGCTCTATGGCTGCCCAATCGCCTTCTGCTTCTGCTTCCTACTAACACAGAGGGATGGGAAACGGGCAAGGAGAGTTCTATTTTTGCATGTAAAAGCGAAATTCAGCAGCATGCAATACGTTCCTTAGAGTGTTAATAAAAAGCAACCCATTACAAAATTATATACTAACAATTTGGCAATATGTGTCCTTGAAATTTATCCAAAGGAAATTCTATCCAAAGGAAATTCTGTCACGTACAGAAAGGATTTATGTAAAAGTACCCATGACAGTGCCACTAACAGTGGTGAATAACTGGCAACAATCTGAAGGTTTCACAGTGTAAGCTAGTTAAGCAACTGTAGTTAAGTCCACAGAATGATGCTTTAGTTCCATTAAATAAGAAACACAATAAGGATTTTCACTACTATTATTGTTATTTAACAGTGTTTGAGAGATAGTAATTAATGTATTAGCCAAAAAAAAAAAGTAGTAGAAAATTGAAAAGGAAGAAGTTATCACTATTAACAGATGATATAATTCTATACCTAAAAAAAAAAAATCAAACAAAAACTACTACAAACAAAAATAATTCTGGCAAATCACATATTTGAAAAGAATCCAATAAACAGAATATGTAAAGAACTCTTACAACCCAACAAAAACACAAATAACCCAATTAAAACATGGGTAAAGGACTTGACTAGACATTTATCTGAGATACAAAAGGCCAAGAAACACATGAAAAGATGTTCAACACCATTAGTCATTAGGGAAGTGCAAATTAAAACCACAAGATACCACACCTAGCAGGGTAGCCATAACTTAAAAAAAAAAAAAAAAAGGAAGAAAGAAATATTGGTGAGGAGTTAGAGAAAGTAGAGCCCTCAAAACATTACCAGTGGGAATGTAAATTGGTGCAACTATTGTGAAAAAAAGTGTGGCAGTTCCTCAAAAAGTTAAACACAGAATTACCGCATGACCCAACTAATTCCACTCCTAGGTACGTACCCAAAAGACTGAAAACAGGTACTCAAATTTCTTACACAAATATTCATAGCAGCACTACTCACAATAGCCAAAAGGTGAAAACAACTCAAATGCCCAACAGTAGAATGAATAAATGAAATGCGGTATATTCATACAATGAAATATTAGGTCTTAAAAAAAAAAAAAAGAGGAACAATATACTGATATGTGCTCCAATATGAATGAATCTTGAAAACAGTATGCTAAACAGTATGCTAAGTGAAAGCCAGACACAAAAAGCCACGAATTGTGTGATTCCATTTATACGAACTGCCCGGAACAGGTAAAGCCAGAGACAGAACGTAGACTGCTGGTGTCTGGGGGAGAAAAAAAATGGGGACTGACTGCTTAATGGGCAAGGGGTTTTCTTTAGGGGCGATGACAACGTTTTGGAGCTGGAGGAATTGGCTGCACAGCTTTGTGGTGTACTGTGTGCCACTGACTTGTAGAGTTTTAAATGGTTAATGTTATATTATGTACATTTTAGCTCAATTAAAAAAAAGAATCCTGTAGGACAGCTGGGTATGCATGTGATTAACACTTCATTAATAATCCTCATATATACAAATGATCATCAGCTAGGAAATATAAATGGGAAAAAACATCCTTTCCTTACAAGAAGAACAGAAAACACAAAACACCTAAGAATAAACTCAGCAAAACATGGGCAAAATCTATATAAAAAAAATGCTCCTACAGATCACCAAAAAAGTCAATTAAACAAATAAAGTTTACCAGGTTCTTGGCTAGGAAGATTCAACATCACTAATATGTAAATTTTTCCTTAAGTTAACCTATTAATTCAATGAGACCCCAATAAAAACAAATATGAACAGGACTTCTTTTAAACAAGAAAATGCATTCTAACATTCACATATGTATATTTAAAAAGCAAGAATGTAGGAAATTACAAAAAAAAGTAATAATGAGCGAAAAATACTACCAGATTTTAAATTATACTCTTACCAACTAATGAACACATTAATGCATGAGCAGAGAAACTAGTGGAACAGACCTAAATGTCCAGGAATAGACCCAAATACATGGGAATTTAGTATATGGAAAAAAGTCACTTTATATCAGTGAAGAAAAGATGTATAACTAATAAATGGTTTGGATACAACCACAAGGAAAAATATAAAGTTGGATCCACATATCATACCTTTCTATGAATATAAATTCCAAATAGAGACAAGATTTAAATTTTTTAAAAAACAAAACCATAAAGGTACTAAAATAAGCTATGGGAGAATTCTGTGTTAACCTCAGAGTGGGAAAGACATCTCTAATATTGACTTGAAACCCAGAAGACATGTAAGAAAACTTAAGTTTCACCACGTAAAAATCAAGAATTCCTTCATAGCAAAAACCATAGGGGAAAAAAAAGGTTAAATAACAGACTGTGAAAAAAATATTTGCAACTCATAACAGAAGCCAATAATTTCCCTAATATATAAAGATCTCCAAAAAAATCATTAAGAAAACTTGACAGAAAAAATGGGCAAAGAAAATGAATATCGCTCACAAAAAAAGGAAATACAAGTTAAGTTGTAAACCCAGGAATAGGTGCATAAACTCCCTAATAAGAGAAATACAAATTCAAACTGTTAAGAAAACAATTTTTTCCCTAACACTGACAAAGATTTAAAAATTTGATAACGAACTGTGCTGGCAAAGGTACAAGAAGAGACACATATTGCAAGTGGGAGTAAAAATTGGTAAAACCTCTACCAAGAGCAATGTGGCAATACCTTTGAAAATTATAAATGCACACATCCTTTGATGCAGTAGGGACTTCCCAGGATTTTATCTCAAAGATACACTCACATTTGTGTGAAAAGATGTGTACTGTTGGTAAAAGCAGAAGCTTGAAAGCCTCTAAGAGTCCATCGGTAAGGGGCTGGTCAACACGTTATGATTCGTCAATACAGCAGAATACTGAGCCGCCATTAATATAGTGGAATATGAGTACATACACACATAGTCACTCTATATATAAAATGTCATAGATTTTATGCTATACTGGTAACACTGGGTGCATCCAGGGAGGAGAACTGGGATGGGAGAGGGACTTTCAATATATATCCTGTTATACATTTTTAATTCTGACCCATGGATAAATATTACCTACTAGAGAAATAATTTTTTAGTTATTTTTTTAAATTACTAAGAAAGTGTAAAATAACATGAAAAAACACTTATGCAAGAATGTTAACTTTTAAAAAGCAGGAAACAAAGCTATATAAATACTAAATGAAAACGAAAATTGTATCCACGTAGTTGATGTTGTGTACGTTTTATTTTTTTACTTTTTCTAGTTTCCAAACTTTAGATACGAAGCATAGATTAACTTTAAACATATTAAACATATTAAAAGTAATTCAAAGTTTTATAAAAATTATATTCACATAATCATAGCTATCAACTCTTAAGAAAAGCAAAAGATGATGAGCAATTTTATCTTTCCCTCTCACCTGACCTTAGAAAATTTTTTAAATCAAGCCCATACATCCTTAAAGGCGACTTTCCATAAAAACACCACTGGTTTCTAGCTCCAGGCCCCCAGCTATTGACCTGGTTCCTACAAAGCTGGGACACAGTTGGGAACAGAGGCCCCACTCACATCAGTCTGGAGATGTGCAGGAGCTTCTGAGTTGTCATTGATCCTCCGAACGCTGTCATAGTGCTCTCCGTACCGATATGCGATGTGTAACTCCCGCCCGTTGCTTTTACCTGTACCACGAATCTAGAAGCAAAAGAAGGGGAGATGCCAGCAAGGATTTGGACAGGGTCAGCTTCTGGAGAGAAATGTTGCCTAGATTGTCCAGAGAGCCCAGCCAACAGGCTCTACGTGGAATGGAATGGGAATATGACTAGGATATGTCCTAAGCAATTTCTGACTTATCTTTCTCCCATCCAGGGTGTCTGCTTCCATATGTTTATTATGGCACTATATGGAAATAAGTCCATATAAAAACACATACTCAAAACCCAGCGGCAGATTTACAATGAAGTTAAATAGGCTTAAGTTTCAGTGCATTGCTCAGATGCAGATCTGTTGGACTTGAAGCTCAAAGAAGGGGGCCCTCTTTAAGAAAAAAAATACAAGATTACAAATATAAAACTGCTAGAACCCTGCCCAGGACATTGAAAGAGGGCCATAAAAATGAGGGGGTCTACAAATAATGAGGGGTCTACCACTTATGTTTCATTAGCTTCACAGTAAGTTCACCCGTCGTTACAACAAAAATGGCATTTTCTATCAACCACACACTGAGAAACATCAACAAACTCAAATCCCCCACTTGTATCAATTTTATAACAAAATGATTTTCAGTGAAGCAGTACTACTGCACTGCACAACCTGAGAGGCACAATCACAAGGTATGGCACCCCTGGAGCCCACCCTAGCAAGAGAATGTTCTTCCCTGGAGTCACGTAATACAGAAGCCCTAAGGTCCAGCCTGGGTATACCCCCAAAAAACACCACCTCGACAGAAACTCTGACGTAATTCTGCACCTGTCACTCAGAAAGCCCAATACTCATCTCTGTTAAAAGTCTAAAACATTAGCGCTTCCTTCATGTTTTTACTGAAAGTCACAAGCAGTAAGACACCACTATTAATTTCAATAGTATTTGTGGTCTAAAAGCACAATGAAAAACAACAGACAAACAGGAACCACAGGGAACTAGAAGTAAGAACCGCGGAAGTGCTCTCCAGGTAGGATATCTGGTCTCAAGAGTGAAGAGTCTGGTTTTGACACATGAAATAGCACCATTTTATCTCCCAGAAAGAATGCTGGGAAAGAAAACTTGTTTATTATAATTTCTGAGTGACATAATTCCTAAAGCATTTACATATTTAGCTAATAATACTATATACACATTATGAATTGGAAAAATATAACTAGAAGAATAGTCACCAAATTGCTAACTGTGATTTTCATAGAGAAAATACAGAGGACTTTCACTTTCTATGTCTCAAATGTTCACTGAAGCACATATTCCACTTGTAACCAGGAAAAAAAATGTAGGTTTATACCTCTATAACCTTGACTTTATCTCCATGTTGTGAGTAAGAGCCTACTCATTATTAATGTAAGAACTCTTACCCACGACAGTACAACCAATGCAGTTTCAATTCTTAAATTTCCTAAGATGCTTCACTGGGGTAGGGGGAGATGGGGGAGATCCAGTGGATAGTTTCATTGTATAGCAAATACATTTATCTTAAAAACATACACTTAAAACGTTTAGCAACACATGAAAAATACAGAAAAGTATCTGAAAAAAAATTCTAACTATGCAGAATCATCTTCCACAAATAAAAAGTTATCCACTGAGGAAAAGGCAGGCTATGTTTACTAAGTTGACACCAAGTAATTTCTTGCAAGAATAGGGTCATTATGCTGTACATTCAAATGATTTGGATGACTTCTGCTAAACAATAAACATTTAACGACAAAAAATTGGGATAATGAAGAAGGTCACCTGTTTTCTTGGCTTAAAGATCATCCTTAGAAAAAGAGCACCTCACTAAAAATATGATAGCCCTGCCTGGTGTCAGTCGCTCCGTCAACACTGCCCCAAGAACACACAGATACTGTTTCTCTCCTGCTCACTGTATCCTGGTAAAATTCCTCACTGACCTGTGAGTGTCTAATTTATTTTACTGTAATTTTATTAAAAGGACATGATGACAGATACACAGCGGCTACTTAATACCATTTAGATGACATTCTGGACGCAGAAATTTACACTTGAGATGGGTGCATTTTGTTCTATATAAGTTATACCTCTATAACCTTGACTTTATTTTTAATGTGCAAAAGCTAAAAGTAAACAATTTACAAAGGAATATATATGCTGGTAGTATATGGGAAAAATGAGAAAAAGGGCCACAATTGCCTTTATAATAATAATGTATAGGATCACATGAGTGTGTGTATACATATATATGGATGTGTCTAAGTGTAGATGTGTTTAAAATGTGTATAAAAACATTGTGATACACATCCTTCCAGTTTTATGTGAATGTTTTTGCTGCTTTTGCTGTTTTTGCTAAGAGGATGTATGGATGACGGGAATACACACTAAAACGTTAACAGTAATAATCTCTGGGCAATGTAACTCTGGGAGATTTTTATTATCCTTTATGGGCTTTTCTAAATTTTCAAATTTTCTACAATTAATGTTTTATATGACTAAAATAAAAAGTCAGAAACAGAGAGGTAGTTGAGGGGGAAGGAGGAATGACAGAAATCACACGCCCAGTCTTCGGGAGTGGAACTACAAGGCACAGGAAGCACTCAGAATGTGAGGAGGAAGCGCAGGGGGTGGCAGCCTTGCACATCTTCACCTGATCTTTGACCTTTCATACCGTAGAATGTTCAGTTTGAGGAATTGGGCGATTAGGTTAGTTTAGGATACCAAAGCCAAGAAATTTGAATGGATAGCTACTTTACAACAGGGGGAAGATAAAGGCAAAACAAAATGGCTCAACAATGAGCACTGCCATCCTAGAACACAATCTTAACACCTGTACAGTCTCATTGTCTCATTTGCTGTAGGAAAACCACTGGCACCGTATGGATAGCTGAATAGGCCAGAGAAATGAAACTTGATATCCTAAGCCACGAAATAAATTTTGTTGTTCAGAACGTCATTAGCAATGTTATAAATGAATTTGGTCTTTGTTTTCTTCCACCTAAAAACACAAACATACATGTGGGACTAGGCACACTTCAAAACAGATATCTGTATGCACTAATCCTTTTAAGTCTCACTTAGATATTTTACTGACTTATCTGCAGTATTTTCACATTAGGTTCTCTGCCCCCAAATTACCCAATTAATTGACTGCTGAATATTTCTGGCATTTTAAGGTTTCTGAATTATACTCCAGACTCCACTTGAACATGGCACAGGGTGTTTAATCCCAAGCCAGGGTGTTTAATCACAAGCTTCTGGTCTTTGGTTAGGCTAGCGGTACAAGTTACCCTGCATAGTTCAATAACACAGGTCATGCCCCATCATCTTAGGACATCCCCAAAGCTAATTTATAAAGAAGAGCTTAAGATAAACTCTTGAATAGATGACCTACCTGCCACAAAGGGGCATTAAGTTGATGAATCACCACATTCAATTGATGATTTCTTGCAAAGGCTACAATTGCATCATTGCCAGCAAATGTACCAGGTTTTGCCAAACTGGCCACTGCATGGAAATAGGAGAGAAAAATGAAGTCTTTATAATGGAAAAATCCAAACGCAAACATGCTTTGGTATATTTTTTTAGTTCCAAATAATGAGGAACAAGGGTATACATCTAAAAACTCCATTAGCTTTGTCAGTCTAGGAATTTAGCTGTTTGAACAGTACAGACTGCTACTCAGAAGGGCACCAATCATTCATAAAGGATGCATTTACTTATTCCCTCAATAAATATTTACTGAATGCTTTCTATAAGCCTAAATATATAAGAGACACTGGAAATGTAATATTAAATGCAGTGATCATGATAGTTGCATTAATGAATACTTATATATCAAGCATTGCTATACCCACTTCTCATAGATTATCACTTTTAATCTTCAAACCAACCCTCAAAGAGGTATTATCCTGCACACCATCATATATACCAGGAAACTGAGGCAGAGTAGTTTAACTGTGCCCAAGGTCACAGCAGAGCTGAGATTACATCTCGGGCAGCCTGACCCTAAGACATCCACTCCATTACAAAGCCTGTCAGTTTGCCTCAAACTGTTTTCAACCAGTGGGAGGACAAACAAGAAAACAGACACTATGGATGTGTAAGTGCTACAAGAAAGGTAGGTATGGTAAAGAATTTGGCCTTGTCCTAAGAAATGTCTGACCTTTGTCACTGGCTCCTGGGAGGGAACCTCTAAACCCTTCAAATTTCTCAAGTGATAGGGTTGTCTTTATTAATCACAGTGGGTTTCTCAGCCACACCTGACAGTTTATGTTAATTAGGTACTCAAGGTGGACTTCGGGCCATGTGATTATTGGCCAGACCTGGGGAACTGGGGAGCTAGAGCCTGAATTCAACCATTGAGGCAATCAATCAATAATGCCTACATAATGAAACCCCAACAGAAACTCTGGACACCAAAGTTCAGGTGAGCTTTATGACTGACAACATTCTGTTACACGTAGATGCCAGGAGGATAATGCATCCTGAACACACCAGAGCTTCATGTGTGGAACTTCCCAGACTCTGCCCTTTGGCTAACTTTGATCTGTATCCTTGTTGTGCATTAAACTATAACTATGAGTTATATAGAACAGCCTTCAGTGAGTTCTGAGAGTCCTTGCAGCAAATTATTGAACTTGAGGGTGATTTCAGGAAACCCTAAACTTGTAGCTGAGTTCAGAAATGAGGGAAGTCTTGTGGAAGATTATACCTGAAAACCTTGCAACCGGAAGCACAAGCCAGTTTGGTATTGGGGAGGGAGAGATAAGGTGTAGCAGATAACAAAGATGATTCCCAAACGAAAAGGAGATACAAGAGGAATTATGTTCCAAGCAGAGGAGAAAGTATGGAGGAAGGAAAAAGGGAGGGAGGGAAGAGGGGATGGAGGGGATGGATGGATAGATGGATGGATGGATAGATAGGTAGGTAGGTAGGTAGACAGAGGTAGATAAATGAGTCTGTGGACTATACGTATGGCAGAAACTCAGAATGCTGAGGTGACAGGGTGGTAGATAAGAGCAGAGAAATAAGAAAATCACAGGTCAGGGAGGGCTAAAGAGTTTGGATTATATCTGAGGTCAACGGGGCTGCCAAGGGGCTGTAGACAGGGGAAAGATGTATTGGATGCACATTTAGATCACTACTCTGGCTGCAACATGTAAAACAAACTGAATGGGTGAAGAGGCAATGAGACCAGTCAAAAGAATATTGAAGATCTCTAGGCAAATGGCCACAGAGGCCTGATTTTACAAGGAAAAAATACTGAGGTGGACATGACATGACTTTAGGAATGACCAAGTATGAGGAGGGAGGAGAGACATTAAAACCTTCAGGACTGTAATCTGGACATTTGTACAGCTGCAGAAGAGATGCTGCTGATTCTCAGAAGCCATGTTTCTAAGGGAAAAGAATCATCCTAACAGATGCGGGGATAACCAGGTCCTGAGAAGTTAAATGAGCCATTCATTTATTCATTCAACAAGTATCTTATGGGTGTCTACCATGTGCCAGGTGCTGACCTGCTGGGGAACAGACGCAGTCCCTGTCCTCAAGAATCTCGCAGTATAACAGGGTAGACAGACATTGAAAACACGTAACTGTGATATAAGTGATAATGTAAGAAGTCTAGTCTTCAGATGACACACAAATGGAATGAGCAGATTTCTAGGTTTCTTTTCATTTCTGCCATGGCAGTCAGAGCCACTTCTCACTGCTCTGAAGCTTAAATTCTTTATGCAGCACCAACCGACAATCAGGCATTCAGTGACATTTCAAGAAAACACTTTCCCATTGTACATCTAAAGTGACTATCACACTGGAGACAAGTTCTTTGTCCTGCCATACTCCCAAATCTAACACATGACCTTCATTAAAGACATTCAAAGTAGAATTTCAAGTCATGAACCAAAAACTCACTTCATCCAAAATAACTGGATCAATGACACGATTCACTTTATATCTAAATTACAACACTTGTCCCACATACCCACATTTAATTTATAAACGGCTGGTAAACTGCCTATCTGCTAGACAAAGCGATGCAGGGAGAGAGACATCAGAACTCAATGACCAGTATCAGCACTCGCTGGGAGTCTGGCTGCTGCGTCTCTTTTGCTGCTGGAGCCTAGAACGAGTCCTCTCCCAGTGAGGAGTAAGAAGGGCTTTGGGCTCGCGGACAGCTCCCCTCCCAGAAGTCTTCCTCCTGCTGCCCTCTGTCCTGCTAACAGTACAGCCACCCAGCCATTCCCCAAGCAGAAACTTCAGAGTCACCTGTCGCCCCCTACTCTGCTTCCCATCTCCAAAGAGTCCTGTCAGTGATACCACCAGCTGTGTAGGGGTCTGGACCCCACGCATCCCCAGGAGCTGCCTTAGCGGAAACCCTCTTACTCCTTCATCGGGCCAGTGTGGAGACCCCTCTAACTCATCTCCCTTCTCAGTGTCTCTCCCCAGTCTTTCGTGACACAGATTCCAGAGGCAGCACGCTAAAACCCAGGCAACAGTCCCTTCCTGAGGAGACAGACAGGACTGCGAGCCCTGTGATGAAGACGTTATTGTAAACAAATATATCAGCAGCACCTAGCACAGTAAATCCTCAGTAAATAACTGTAAAATTAAAGTTTAAAAGCTCATATGCAGTTTCTTACTAGATTTGTGCCTACTAAGGAACTAATTAAAATCACGAAATGATTTGCCTCAAAGAAAATAGGTTGTGTTTGGGTTTTTGGTGAAAAATTTAAATGACTTCATTGATTCTTTTGATTCTAAAAGTAATACATGATCATTTAAAAATCAGAAAAACCTACAGAAGATAATTTAAAATACTAATAGATCCATCCTCCCCAGATGGCTAACACTTAAGAGCTTATTTTAATTGTATTATTTAATCTTAATCCCCACCCCCAAAAAAAACCTATAAAATAGATGCTATTATTATCTCCCCCTTACAGAAGTTTAGAAAATAAGTGGTTTCTGAAAAATAAGTGGAGCCAAAAATAAATATAAAATGTACCATAAAATATATCTTTCCAGAATTTTCCTAGAGTGTTTCTGTGTGTACATACCTTTTAAAAATAAGACCAATCTATACATACTAAATTATAGCCTGGTCCTCACCCTCAACTGAATAAGTCATGAACAGCTTTTCAAGTCAATTAACATCATCGGTTTTATTAAGAGCATACACATCTAAACCTATTGATTCCCAACCTCCTGGCATGCCGCCTATGACAGAGCAGTCTATAACTGCTGGTTAAATAAATGCCATAATTTATGTTCACAAACCCTTGGCCAGGAGGGTAGGGGATGCCTATGGATTTGATCACCCAATGTATTACTCCCGGAGGATCCACTGTCCCACGGTGAACCTACCATGTTTCTCAAAGGGAATGTCATCTTCTACAAAGGGTTCGAAATCTTCCCGCTGCTTTATCATGTAGTCCACTGTCTCTTGTCGGTGCTTGAGATGATTTCGTGAGTGTCCCTCCAATTGGTCACCAAGAGCTCTGAACAGGCAATTGCTATCAAAACAAAAATGCTGGTCAAAACCTTTTTAAAATGAACTTAGGTCATCTAAAACAATGATGCTCCATGCTAGGCCATCCATGGAAATCATCTACAGAGAAAATATAAAGCCTCAACTCTAACAGTCCATGATTCTTCCCAGATACCAAGGGGAGGGCTGTAGGGGAGATGTCCAACCGTGTTACCTTCACAACAGGCAACAAACAAGGATTCTATAGTCCCCATTTTCCAGCCGGCTGACTCAGGAAAGTCACTAAACTTCCCTGGAGCTGGTGATACACAAATGGCCTGAACACAGGGTCCAGATGTCACAGGCCACACCTCGCCTAAGGGCTCTGATTCCCGGATGCTCTTCCAAAGGTAATACATCTCTTCCCTTTTTTTTCTCAAACAAATTTCACTATAGCTGCCCAGCTAACGAATCATTCACTTAACAAAGAGTACCCAAGATACAGTAATTTGTCAAGCTCCCAATACAAACAGTTGAACTCAGCACCCTATTTTAGTGCTAAGAACCCAGTGGAGAAGCGAAGGCCACGAAAGTACTTGGATGACAGGCGGCTGCCGTGACAGCCCCCCGCCTCCCTCAGAGAACCACAATGCTGCTGCTGCTCCCGCCAAAACTTCAAACGCTATTTTTATTTTGTTTTGTTTCTAAAATGCAAATGCTGGTAATAAACTTCATGAGTTATCTTTATTTTCAAACCCCTCGAAGGCTCCTAAAATTCCAAACTATATCACAGAGCCCAGATACACAGAGCCTGGAAGGAAACAAACACAATCTGGTATCCTTAAAACTAAGAAATGAGCCACTCTGAAGCAAACAGTTGCCCGGTTTCACACCCAACTGTTTACTCTTCCAAAGGAAAACCTACGGTCCTCTAATTCCAAAATATAAACTCATCATTCCAGAAAGACTTCAGACCTAAAAGCGTAGGAGAAAGAGGTTTTTTTGTTTTTTAACTCAGACAAATGACTTTTCAGTAGAAAGTTAGAGACAAGAATCTCTTCAAATGTACTAGGATTTATACTTTTTTTTTTTTTTGCAGGGGGCAGGAGGAGGGAGAATTTAAAGAAAACAGATTCTGTAAACTAGAAACCAAGAAGTTTTGCATCAATCTAAGGCAAGATTCTAAAGAGAGTGGAATACAATTCTGTAACTAGACTGAAGTGTTTGTTGCTAAAATCTAACAATGGCGGTCTTTTTTGACCACAGGTGGGAAATGTAAGCTAAAGAATAAAAAGCATTCTCAATTTTAAGCTTTTCTCTCAAATTTTCTCAAAATTTTAGCATCTGCCACCACTCATCTATTCTTTAATCTAGTTTAAGAGGTATGAATTAGCCTAATTATGTTTTTAGTTATTTTGCATTTAATATATCAAAATTCATGGTGTTCTACAGAAAATAACATGCTTTCTAAGAACTTTTAGTAACATGAGCTCAAATATGTTCACCTGCACACTACACACACACAGAAAAACACACAAATGTATGCAAAGAAAAAACACTGAGTTTACCACTTAAACATCTCTCGCGATATGCCAGGGGCTGTTCTAAACACTTTCCATGTATTAACTATGCTTAGTCCTCGCAGCTCAGATGGGCACTATTCCTGTCCCCCTAGAGAAACTCATCCAGGATCACAAAACTTGTCAACAGTGGACCCAGGATTCAAACTCAGGCACTAAATGTTAGGTATTCCTAAGTAGTAGAATTAGGAGTAAATGTTAAATTATATATTATTTTAATATACTTCTCTCTATTTAACAAACTTTCCTGAGCTCACTAAAAAGAGTCTAAATGAAAAATCAAGATAGACAAATCACTTCCTTTTCTGAAAGAGTTGCGTGTTAATGACACAGGAAATTAAACAAACACTACAGCCAATCTGAGTTCCCTCAGGGAGCCCAGCAAGAGCAGTCATGACACTCATGAGAACAAAGCAACCGTGGCCCAAAGGACCTGTAGGAGGTCCTGCTGTTGTTCCCCGAGTCCACACCCTCACCCACCACACTCAGGAGGGCTCCTCCGACCGCACACTGTTTGCCATTTGGGGACAATTCTTTGCTGTGGGACCGTCCTGTGCACTGCAGGATATTTAGGAGCATCCTTGGTGTCTAGCCACTGGATGCCAGTAGCACCACCACCATCTCCTCCCTTTCCCCTAGTTGTGACAACCAAAAATGTCCCCAGACATTGTCAAATGTCCCCCAGGGGCAAAATCTCCTCACTTGAGAACCACTGTGCCACAGGGAGAGATGTAAAGGTCTTGCCTTTGAGTTGACAAAAACAACCAATTACACAAGTAGCATGTCATGGTTTGGGGGTGCAACTATTTAGTAGGAGCCAATATTGTAACACAGACATCAAAAAATTAATGGGCTGCTAGGCTGTGGTAACAGCAGGCAATGTGCAAAAACAGGGGGACAGAGAACAGGTTTTATGCTACTCTTTGAAGTCAGACCACAGCTAGAGTACTGGTACCATTCTGGTTACTACATTTTGAGAGATCTCATTTCAGATGAGATGATGTGGTTTTAAAATGCATAATAGGAAGAATATAAACAACTAGTGACATTTAGCCTAAGAAGGCCCAGGGGAACATGACAGCTGCTTCCAACTATCTATCATGGTGAAAGGCATGTTATACTTGTACAGTAATACAAAATTAAAACACAGGAGCTACAGAGACATAGGTTTTGGCAAATAAAAGGAAATTTTATGTTAGCTGGACACAGACTGTATAGACTTGGGATTCTGTAAATTTCTATCTACTGGCAACCCTTAGGAATTGCCCACATCTGTGCTGCACAATACAGCAGCCACATGTGACTACCAAGAACCTGAAATGTGGTTAATAAGAATTGAGATGTGCTGTAAGTGTAAAATAGTGAATTTTGAAGAGTGTTTTTAAAATGTAAAATTTCTCATTAAAAATTGTATATTATGTTGAAATATTTTAGATGTAGTGGCTTAAAATATACATATCAAAATTAGTTTCATCTGTTTTTGTTTTTTTAATGCAGTTATCAGAAAACTTTTAAATTACATATGTGGCTGTCATTTTATTTCTATGGGACAGTGCTGGTCTAGACCACTGATTCTCAAAGTGTGGTCCCTGCATCACATGAGAAGTTGTTGAAAATGAAAATTCTGGAGCCACCAACGCCTACTAGTCAGACATTCTGGGGTTGGGGCCCAGAAATCTCGTCACATCAAATGTTTTAACCAGTCCTCCAGGTGATTACATTACATATGCTAGTCTGAGAAACACTAGTCTAGAATCAAGACTCTATTAAATCAGTAGTTCTCAATTACGGCTGCACATAAGAATCACCTATGCAACTTTTAAAAAGTTATCAGTAACCTGACCCCACTGCCAAAGATTCTGGTGTAGCTGATCTAGGGGAGAACCCAGGCATTGTACTTTTTCCAGAGTCCCCAGGTGATTCTATTGTGCCACCAAGGTTGAAAACCACTGTGCTAGAAACAAAAGATGGGGCTGCTGTACTGGTGATGCAGGTAACTAACAGGCAAGATTATGTGTGCATACTTGTCCATCACTACAATCCTATAATTATGAAAATTAAAAATAAAACAACTTGTTTGGGACAGAGATAAATGGCTAAAATTAGTGATTCCTTGTTTTAATTTTAGACCACTACTAATTAGTAATGTTAATTCAGGGCTACATTTAGTAAGCTACAACTGGATATAGTTCAGAAAGATGCTATTATTGTACCGCTTAATCCAATTAATGATTCTTTTCATGCTATAGCCAATGATGTTTTAAGGACAACATCAAGGTTAAAACATTTCTTTTTTGTTTTGAAATTGAATCCAATTTATGTGGGTCCACCCTCCAGACAACACAACAAATATGAAGGTGGCCTGTGATGCATTACTAAACTCCATAAATAGCTCTCTGATTAACCTACGCTAAAATGACTCAAATCATGAAAAGGCTACCTTACAGGATACCAGCTAATTTGTCCCAAACACCTGGAGGATCCACAGTGCTTCAAGTTCCATGCCGCCAACAAGGAATATACCTATAGAGCAAGATGCTCTCAGGCTCCTCAATACTGTAATCAGACCAGAATGGGAAGATGGAAGAATGGACTGTCAACTATTTTTTTATAATACTATAACTTTATTATATTTCATCAACAGTACTCAATAAATATTAACTAAAGAATATGTTGATACCTGCCAACCCATCACATACACAGGATCCACAACCCACTGTACATCGATGACACCTATCACCATAACCAAAAGCACCACAATACTGACGAGGGCTGAACCACAGTCCATCCCATGGTACCCATGGGAAGAACTTCTTAGCTTCATGGAGTCCACACAAGAGGAACTATCATTACCACTTTATCTAACATTGTCCAAAGTAAAAAGATCTTGGAAATGAGATGCAAGCATTTCAGTCAAGCTGGCCTCTGGCCTCCACAGCCTCACTGCTCCTGACTTCTTACTTTGTACCCCACACTCTTGTCATCATAAACAACTTGTATATCTTTTAAAAATAATATGCTTCTCAGCCTGGAATGTTCTCTTGGCATATTCCTATTGTTCCTTCACGATCAAGTCTGAGTGTGACCTCCTCTGAGAGGAACCCTGCACACTGTAGGTTTTGAGAATTTGCTGAATGAATAAGAAGGCCTCCTTGATCACTTCAGGGAGAGTTAGCCACCTCCTTCTCAATAGTGCCACTATAATCAGTCACTGTTAAGAACCTATCACAGTGTATTTTAATTATTTTTATAATCCGTTCTCAAAGTGTGACCCAGTTTGGGGGAAGGAGTACCTCTGGGACCCTTTCAGGGTATCAGTGAGTTCAAAACTAAGAGGTTATTTACCTTTTCCACTCTCATTCTCTCCCAAGTGTACAGTAGAGTTTTCCAGAGACTGATATATGAGGTTTTCACTCTGATAGGTAATGGAATGTGTCTGTGGATTGTTTTAAATTTCTTTTACTTTCTAATATAGTAAATATTGCAAGCTATAACCCACATAAACCAAAGCTCTTTGGAGTCCTCAGTAATTTTTAAGAGTGTAAATGGGTCCTAAGACCATAATTTTGAGACCCACTGTTATATGTCTCTCTCTTACTTAGCTATGAACTCAAGTATTTTCGTCATCAATGTGTTCCCAGTTCCTTGCTCAACCAATGTTTGCTGAATTAACTAAAGAAGTACGTTACTCCTTGGGGAGTCGGAGGACAGGGAGCACTCCCAAAGTTTCCCATAGCATTAGGAAAGCTCCCTTAAGATTTTATAATTCCCTAGGGTGTGATTCCTGCTCATAAGCAACCTCTGCTGAGTATTTCAGTTTCCTGGGAACCTCCTAACATTGAGAATACACCATGCCCTATATAGCAAACACAAGCTATTCAATCATTTCCAAGGAATAATCTCACCCCAATCCCACTGTATTCAACTGGTACTTTAGTTCATATATTAGTCTTATGCTTGTGAGTTAATAGTTAATAAACTTTACACGTGACAAAATCAAAATACTAGGTGAAAAAAAGACCCAGGAAAGCAAGTCTTTAACTACAGTGACTCATCTAAGGAAATACCCTTTCAGTGCACCTGCTGAGGGTCTGGTTGGCCTTCCTCTATGATATTTCTATCATTCATTCATTCATTCCTTCAACAAAAATGCACTGAATGCCTCTATGTACTCAGTACAATGCTATTCAGTGGTGAAATAAAATATAACCAAGCTCTAAATCCAATTTGCTTAAAGCACTGAGCATATGTAGGAAAGTTGGGAAAGGAAAATTAGGGCCAGTTCCTAACAGTCTTGATTAATTACTGTTCTCCTTCCCTCTCTCCTACCCTTTTCCCTCTTCCATCCATGTTTCTATTTCCACACCTCCTTTCCTGAAGCTATTTTTCCTTCCTTCCTCCCATTCTTTCCTTCCAACCCATTTCTTTAAACCACGTTCTCTACAAAGTTGAACTGAGATTCCAGTCCAAACCTTAAGGAAACTTGGGTAAGAACCTTTGCTTACAAAGGAGAAACTGAGGCCTATAGAAGAATTAGAGAAGTTGCCTTCAGCTAACAGCAGGCCCTCACACACCGAATTGCCGGGGACGGGCGCAATAGCCAACAGTGAAGACTCAAAGGAGGCAACGGGTTATACTGGGGGAGGGTTATGTCTCGATTGGTCTGACCGTCATTACGACTGACTGCTCTACGCGCGGTCCCGCTCTTCGAATGGCTGGCTCCATCTCATCCTTGCAGGTCTCAGCTTTAATGTCACCTTTCAAAGAGGCCTTCCTAGACACCGATCTAAAGGAGAACTGCTCCAGTATTCTCTCTCAGGACCACTTTACACTTCCCTTGCGGATCACTGTCACGATTAGGGCAATTTGAGTTCACTCGAGCGTCTCGAGGGGCGGGGCCTCGCTGCCTTGCCTGCCTCTGGGCCCCCGATCACTATGGAGCTGCTGGCGCTCGGGGCCGCCTGAATGAATGGATGGACGAGAGCGGGCGACGGTCGCCAAGCCCGGCTCGTCCCCCCGGCGCCGCCTCCCACGCTCCCGGGCCCGCCTCACCCGTCCCCCGGCACCTCCCGCAGCTTCAGCCCCAAGGCCTGCAGCTGGTTGGCGAAGCTCACAAACTCCTCCTCGCAGCCGCCGCCGCCACCAGGCTCCGGCCGGTTCCGCCGCTCCTTGGCCAGGGCCCGGCGCGCCGCCCGCTCGTCCCGCTTGCGCTCGGCCTCGGCTTTGCGGCTGCCGCTGCCAGGCCGGCTCTTCACCGCCTGCTTTCGGGACATAGCCTTGGCCCCGCGGCCCGCAGCGGCAGAAGGAAAAGCCGCAGGATCGCAGACTCTGGCGCAGAGAAGGAGAAGCGGAACAGGGACGATACCCAGCAACAGCGACGGCGACGGCGACGCCGCCACCGCGCCGGGATCTACGCTGGGTGCCCAGATCACGTAACGAAACCCCGCCCCCTCCGCACGACGTGATGGTCAGGCGCCATAGAGAGATCACTGGGAGGGCTAGAGTGGCACCCATCTTCATTTGCTCCACTCTTCCACCTAGCGGTGCGTGGTAGGTACTCTAGGTGAGGAGCCGATGGGATCAGAGAATAAAGCATGGAAAGATCAAGAAGAGAAAGGGAGATGACGGGAGAATGGGAGACGAGAGCAGCAACAAAAGTGAGGAAAGAAAGGAAACTAAAAACATTAACTGTAGTTGTGAGCCTACAGTTGGGATAGGGGCTTTCGCATGACTTGTTCTTGTTTAATTATCCCAAATTACAGACACTGAATCTGAGAGATTAAGAAATTTCAAGATCCCGCAGCTCAAAGCAGAGCTTTGCCTTGGTTCCAAAGCCCATACACTTCATTTATTTAACTCTGCCCTTCTCTGCCTCTCTACTTTCCCTATAACTCAAAAATATCTACATAATACATGAATTTGTGTCATTATTAACTCTCTTATGCTTCCTGTAGTTGTCACCGGTACAGTCTGTCTCCCATCTCTGTTGTCCCATATCACTATCATCTGAATTTTTGTTTAACTTCCTCTGTTGAAGCAGTCACAAAGACTTAGAGACCAGCAGGCCTTGGTTTCCCTCTTGGTCTCACATTAGGTGAGTTATTTAACTTCTGAACCTCGGTTTTCTATTCTGTGAAGTAACTACAATAACATAAGAATGAGCAGGAGAGTTATGAAGATTAAATTAAAATGCAAAGCCCCAAACCCCCAGTGAAGACCAGATGATTGTGGAAAGTCCGTGTGCTCAGGGGCAAACACTGACACTGCAAACTTCAGAAACCAGGGAAGAAGACTTTGTCACCATAAAGTGTGATAATGCAGAACATGTGAAAATATTGACAGAAATGCAAGCACTTGCCCTTCTTGTAAACATCTTTTCTTACATAAGCCCTTGACCTGTCAACCCATGCCTAGAATTTTGAATGAGCTATTTTCTCCTCTCTCATCAGAAGCATGTGTTAGGTAATGTCTCCCTCTGAGTGCAAATCAATACTGCTTATAAATCATATCTAAAGACCAAAAGAAAGGAGTACTTGTGAATTAAATGGATGCTCCAGTGGCTTCACCAGAGTTCATTAAAAGACTCATTAAACCTCATTGGGTGGCATTGAGTACAAAGTAGTAAAAAAATTGTGACCAGAAGAATTTGAGTGAAGAAATAGAGCTTCAGAACTTTCCAGAACATACCATCAAGGGTATGGGGAAACTAGAACTCTCACACACTCTTGTTAGGAGGTAAGCTAGCCGCTTTGAAGGGCAATTTGAGCAGACCCTGGCAACATTCTAAAAGCCTGATGACCCAGAAATAACACATCTCATCATCTATCTTAAAACAAATCTTGTACACATTTACGAGGAGGTGTGTCCAAGGATGTTTAAGGCATAATGATGTATAAAAGCAAATAATTAGAAATAATATAAATATGGAAAAATGGCTTCTCAAAATAATGAAACAGCCTTTCATTAAATACTCTGTAGCAGTTTAAAACAATGAGGTAGAGTCAAAATGAACTCATGTGACTAGCTCCCCTAGACATGTGGTCGAATGGAAAAGCAGGTCACAGAGTATGTAAAACAGAACAACAACATAAAACAAAACAGAGGAAGTATGTGTTTTCTATAGCTATATATGTACTTAAATATGTAGAAAATTGTCTGGAAAGATAAATGCCAAATTGATAAGAGTGAGGAGAGAGGAAAGTGTAAATGTGACCTTATCTTTCTATGTATTTTTAATGAAGGCAAGGTAATTGTGTATTATGTATATAATTAGTAAAATTATCTTACTGGACTAACAAAATTTATTCTTTCCTTTAAATTGAAGCCCTATAGAGTTCTTTGGGTGAGCTGCTATATCAGCTAACATGAATTTGTAATAAGCACATTACTTTTCCTGAGAAGTGGGTATTTCCACCTTGGCTTATACAGCCTACAATTACACCCAGCAGCCAAAGGACTTCCTTCTTGCATCAGAATCATTTCAGCCACAGAAGCTCTTCCCAAACCAACGAAAGAGATAATCATGGGCTCTCCCTTCACCATTTCTTATTCCTCTGGCAATAGAAGCTTTATTAAGTTCCTACCACACTCAACATCTTTCTGCAAGCCAACTCACTCTTAGAAGAAAGCCTGTTACTACCTTCTCCCCATGTTACACTCTCTCTGTAATAATCTTAACCTTGCCACTGTCCTTCCTCTGCCTTCACAGAGGACACCTCATGGCTGATTGACTAGCTACTGACAACCTAAAGCTGACTTAAAAAAAAGTATTATGAATGTTCAACTCCCATGGTTCACTGACGGTTCTCATATAACATAAAGGGAAATATTGTGTTGGATATGCAATTACAACTTCTTTAGAGGTAGTTAAAGCAGCTCTACTGACGAAAGCCACTTCAGCTCAACAGGCTGAACTCTGCACCTTGACTAGAGCTCGTACTTTGCAAAAGGTAAAACTGCAAACATTTACACAGACAGTTGTTATGGCCTGGGGTCATGCATGATTTTAATATGCTCTGGAGACAGAGAGGATTTCTAACCTCTGGAGCATCTCAGATTAAGAATAGATTCTTTGTTAATGAATTACTGGACTCAATCCAACTTCCATCTGCCTTGGCCATTATCAAAGTGCCTGGACATCCAGAATTAGAAGAAGCTAAAGGCAACAATTTGGATAATGAAGAGCAAGTACTGCTACCCAAAAAATCTGTCAAACCTGAGGCTTTCGTAGGCAATATTAATTACCTCCCAAAGGAAAACTTAAAACTCACTATTAAGGATGCTCAGTCTAGGGCACCCTATAAGGAAAAACTTTATTGGGCTGACGATAGTTGCAGTTTCAATCTATTGATCGAATTATGGTACAGTCAAAACAAGGAATTCATCCTATCAGAGTCCATGAAAAGACCCCTGACAGAAATGACTCATCAAATGACCCACTAGATAGCTGATAAACATAAGATTCATGAAACAATACTGGTAGAATATATCTCTAGGGCCACCAAAGAGGTACAATTGACTCATATCGTATGTCCTAGGTACAATCCAGGAAAGACCATGCATATAGCCCCTGAATATTCTGACTTGCCTAAAGGACCTTTGGCAAATGGGTTTTATCCAGATGCTTCCTTCCCCAGTTTGTAAATTTGCTCTCATGGTTTGCATTTTTTCTCATTGGGTTGAAGCATTCCTTTGCAGACAAACCACTTCTTTGGCAGTTGTGAAAATAGCACTAGAAAACATTATACCCACCTGGGCATACCCTCAGAACACTGAGAAACATATTTTACCAGCCATGTTATGAAATAAGTCTGTGAAGTTTGTCTTATTTTACAACCTTTTCATTGCGCTTATCACCCTCAGTCCTCTAGACTGGTAGAAAGAACAAATGACATTATTAAAACTCAATAGGCAAAACTTGTGGAGACTTTAAAATTAAAGCGCTTTCTCTGGTCCTTTTGAACCTGACAGCTGCTCCGTTTGGGAAACACACACTGTCACCATTTGAAATAATTACCAGCTGACCCATGTGTTTGGACATCCCTGTTTTCTGATATTCAGCTAATTAACGAAGGCATGCTTCAGTGTTGCAAAGGAAAAAAACCATATCCTGGTAGAATAATCTTTCCACAGTGAGCTCCAGGAGATGAAGGCAACAAACATCACAATCTATAACCTGGTGATTTTGGCTACTGGAAATGACATCTTCTAAAAGATTCTTTGCAGCTTTGATGGAAAAGACTATATATAAATCAACACTTGAAGGTGTTGATTCTTGGATTTATGTTCTCATTTAAAGAAGACTCCAATGTTCAGCTCGACCTCTGAGCCAACTGGAGAATTAAAATGAAAACTAACCAGGAAATTAGGCAGATGACATCTGATGTTAACAGCTTTCCCAAGATTCGGGACCAGGCCTGGTACATACATGCAGCCTACTCTAACCTTATTACTCATCCTCTTCATGATAGATCTGCTCTATTGCACTGGTAAATTTAATGAGCTTCTTAGATACCTAATAATTCAACATTCTTGGCAATTTCCTAATTACCAAGATTGACATGCCTAATGTCCATGTTAATTGCTATTCTTATGCTCATTGCTTTGCTAAGGAGAGTTTACTTAATTTGAAGCATCCCTGGTGACTTCCTTTATTATTTCCAAAATGGTCACTAGGCAGTGCTTTGTTAAAACCTGTTTAACAGGTTAGCTGGAGTCTTTATCTCCTCTAAGGGCACTTCTTTTGGCAAATGGAAAAATAATGTTCTAGTGAACTATTCTTAAACTACAGTGACTAGGAAAAGTCTCTCCAAATGCTGAGTGTGTCTCCAAAGATCATCCATATCTAAAGACCCTGTAGATTATCATCACCAATTTCACCCTAGTCCCCAATGCTACAGTAGAGTTTAAGTACCTAGCCCTTAAAACTGTTTACAGAGTAAGATGATTTGATTGGGTCTCTCCATCTTGTTTCGGTTGCTGCACCCACAAAACCTTTCTCAAAAGCTTTATTCCTCTAACATTTCAACTACCTAGACCCTCTGCCTCTGTCTTTTGCCCCCAGCATTAGATAAATGGCTGACCCAAAATTGTAAGAGATGTAATCTCAACCACCTAAGTCAAGCTTTTTGTCATATCAGGTCCAGGTGATCATCAACTGGCCCCTTAGTGAACCACATTGATCCTTGATTGGAATGTATTCCTAACTCCATACCTTAACATACTCTTAGCCACCTACTACATGCCCCTTCCAGTTATACTTTTGTGTGTGATTACAAAGGGGGACCATGACGTATGAACACTTCGACAGTGGGCGTATGGCAAGACAATGTCTTTTAGGCTATCATAGCATAGCATTTCAAGTTTTTGTTAAAAAAAAAAAAAAACCCAACCACGGTCTCATAGGTCTAAACAAGACTTGACAACCCTCTTTTCACACCCCATCTACTCTCCGTTGATTAACATTCCCGAAGGATTTGTTCCTTGGATGGGTACACTCCTTAATAACCTATTGCCAAAGAATTTATCCCTAACCCTAGCTGTATTAGCAAACTCAGCTGCTCAAGAGTTGGGTCAATGACAGTGATTCTTGGATTCCCTAGCAAGGGTTATATTAGATAATCTAATAGCACTCAGTTGTCTCCTTGAAGAACAAGATGATATTTGGGCCACAGCTAACACCTCTTGCTATACCTGTACCAATACTTCTGATAACATTGAATTAGAACTGAAGAAAATTAGCACAAAACATCTCCAGTCCAATGTCTTTTAATGATGCCCTCTGGTTTCCTGTCATTGCTTCTAGTTGCCTTCCTTCATGCATGGACCTGTTGTTAAGATCAGGACTTCAAATATTATTAATGATTGTCATTGGAATTTTGCTATATGTATTTATGTTTAAGCTTCTTATGCTACTTAGATCTGCTTGAGAGTGTCCTCACTTGGATCTGCTCCAGAACCTCTACAACCACCCAAATCATGGTCACTCAGTGGGTTGAAATAATCAACAGGGCATATTTACCTGACCCTCCAGGTGGCTTAATAAAGTTTCCCAACAAGGAAGCTGCCTATGAGCCTTTTCCTGACTACCCCCTTGTTGCTCAGATGTGTCCTAACTCCAATGACACCAACTCCTTGAAGTAACCATCAGAGATTAAAAATTCCCCCTGATGTGGGTCATGACTTTCTGGGACAGGTCCATCCCAGTGTCACAGGACTAAGCAAATCTATGGTTGATTAGCAATGCTTTCAGAGAAAGATTTTGACTAAAAGAGGGAAATACAAAAGGCGAAACAAAATGGAGTCACTTGAGTCAAAGGTTTTTAAATAAATCCGGGAGACCGTTAAGGAGATGGACCTTACACACCTCTTTGCCAGGTGAGACTATGAACTTCTGAACTGGGCCAAACCACAAACATTCTAAGGACTCTGCAGTGAACACCTGCGACTTGCTACAGTAATGGACTTTTGCTTATTGATAGCCTTAGAAGCTACTTATGTTTAGCCAAAACTAGCTTTCTGCTGCCAACACCAATAAAAACTCTTCATAAACAATTTATGCAAACATTCCTTTTTATTCTTTTCCTTTAAAAAAAACCCTTACTTTTGTTGCCTACTGGGGCACTACTGGCTACCCAAATCTGTGTGCCCTTAATTGCAATTCTTTGATCCCAAATAAACAAGACTGCTTTGTTATTGCTTCCTCGTAATTTTAAGTTGACATAGTTTTTAAGTCCTTGGCATCTTGCTCTCTTACTTCTCTCGCCATATTACCCTCAAATCAATCTTGTTTGATTGTCGGTTTGCCCTTCCTATGAGGACAGGACTTTCAAAGCCAAATTAATTATCAGCTCAGCTGTGTCCAAACTGCCACAGATTATATAGTACTAGAATTTAAATTAATGATGGGCATAGAAGACATATGTAAACATTAAATACTCAAGACAAAGAGTACCTCACCCCACCATTCAGACCCACTCTGCAAGTTCACTTGGGCAAAGTGGGTGCTCTGTGCAGATTATTGACTGGCAGAGTCTCCAAGAAAGACAAGTTCAGGGAAGGGATAGTGTCTGGTACCAAGACCAAGTCTTTAATTTCATCATTTTTACCTAATGTAAAAATGCAACATGATTTGACCATCTTCTGTAACAGTCCCCTTATAGGCTATAGGGAAGAATATTATTCAACAAAAATCCTCTCTCTCTCTCTCTCTCTCTCTCTCTCTCTCTCTCTGTCATTCTGTGTTTCTATATCCGTTGTTGTGTGTTTGCATGTGCATACACATACATGGAGCTTTGTGGCCTTTTGTCCCTTTTTCTATTTGTGACTCCTTCTTTTGGTGGTAGCTGGTCCTACTGTGTGCCTCTGCCTGTCCCCCTTTTCCTTTCCAACCTCATCCTCTTTCTCTGGATTTCTGTCACCCCTTTTGTCTCGCTCACTTACCATACGATAAACCAAAAATAAGAGAGTTTCAGAGTGGTCAGATAGAATTGAGTCCAAATCCTATTTCTGCTTCTTACAACTTGTGTGACCAGCAGTATTTTCCATAATCTTTCTAAGCACTGGTTTCCTCATCTGGAAGATGAGAGTAAACATGGCTTCTTCTCAGAATTGTTCTGAGGTATTGATATCATGACCCTAACAAAGTATCTTGACCCAATAAAAGTTTTCTTCCTCTTCTTTCCCTAACGATTACATATAATAATGACTTATATATGGAAAATGAATAGTTTCATATCCTCTACTGTTACTTTTTCTGGCAACTAAATAGAACAGTTTATACTGCTCTCAAGGGAAATAAAAGACATCGACCTTTGGTTTCATGCTACCCTCGCTTGATTTCTTCATTTCATCAATGGTCCTTGATGGAGGAAAAGGTCATGGGGTGCGGGAATGGGGCTCCTTTCCTTGAACTAGATACTCATACTCATTCAATCACTGCTAGTCCTTGAGCTGCAGGATTTATGGCTCCATAACAATTTCCGTGTTAGTTGTATCTCTGCCAAAACCCTAATGCCCACAGTGTCTGTCATTCTAGTCATCTATCTGCGTAAACTACCTGATACTGCACATCGGCACCTGTGTCAGCATCTTTCTCCGTGGCACAGATTAACCAACCAGGCAGATGAAGGACAGGGGAGCCCTGTGCTGTAAGGCACACCAGGGAGCAGCAGAAAGACAACTTTCTTCCTCTCAAACAATACACATGGAAACTTTTCTGGTATAAAAAATATATGTTCACAGTAAAAAAAATTTCTAAGGCATTAAAAAAGAAAAGAGCATCCATAATCCCCACTCTTAGAGATAGTGATTGTTGCCATTTTGATGTATTAGACTGAACCATATGAGATTGCTGATAGTCGACCATTTTTAACCTACAAAAATGACAATTTCATGTGATCTAATGTTGAGTAAGCAACCTAATCTAACCTAATCTAACCTAATATTTTCTCCTACCTTTTCTCTACCATGACCATAAATGCATTTTCAAATATAAAATTGAGATGGGATTATGTGTGTATATGTGTATTATTTTTAAAGCCTGCCTTTTAAAATAAAATGTTAATGATACAAATATGTACAGAGAATAATGCAATGTACGCTAGCATGCATTACAGTTTCCTCAAGAAACAAGATGTCACACGTACAACCGAAGCCCCATGTACACCCTTCTCCAACAGTCATCCCCTACCTATCTCCTTGACGTAACCATCCTCATAAATTTGGTGTATATTGTATATAGGTTTGCATCACTACCTACTATGCAGGATTGTTTAATAGCATTTTTGTCTTTATGTAAATGTTACCAAAGTGGATATATCATTCTGTGGCTTTTATTGCTTACTCAACATTATATTTTTACACATTTATCTATGTGGATGCATGTAGCTTTTGTTCACTTGTTTTCAATTTTTTATTCAATATTCAGATTTTTCTATCTGCCTCTGTCCACTAGACTGTGCTGGGGACTTTTTTTATCTATGGCTTGAGAGGTTCCAAAAATGGGTGTCAAGCAGAACAGACAAATGCAGGAAGTGAAAGTGAGAATGACCGTGCTGGAAAACATAGCCCAGGCTCCTTTGCTGGGTGCCAGACGCAGAGAGCACTAATGATGAGAAGGTTCTCAATTCTGGAAGAAGCAGACATCAACGCTGAACACTTCATTATAATGTCACCTCTCTGGTGCCAGACTTAGGGAGCTAAGTCAGCCCATCCAGATCTGCAAGAGGGGCAAATGCATGGGGAAAGCTTTCAAAATGTCCTGAGTTCATCCTCGAAAGATGAGTTGCCTTCACCATGGCAACCAAAAGCCCACGTTATCAGATGAGGGCATGGATATAGCCTCAGGATTCTTTGATTATATGTCCCTCCAAGTTTTCCAAACAAATAAAATTGATGATTGGCAGGAAATGGCACTGTTGGAACATTAAAACATAGACAACCAAAACAAAAAACAAAAACTCCACAATTCCTTTAGCAATCAAAACCTTCCTAACCCTGAGGAGTTTAAAGTGTAACACAGGGATGACAACAAACCACAGTAGCAGTGAGGAATCGTGACAAGAGTTAAGGACTCTGGAAACTGACAGAGCCAAGTTAAATTCCTGACTCCTGAATGTGTGACCCTGGGCGAGTTAGCTAACCTCATTCAATTTCTGTTTTCTCATCCGCAAACTAGAGATACAAATACCCACCTTGCAGACTGATGGTTTTACACTGCCTGGTGCACATTTTATAAGTGTGAGCAACTTTTGTTAGCAAGTTGGGTTGGCAGAGAACGACCCTTGACTATTGAAGCTGGACATAGTTACTGAGAGAGAATGAAAACTCCTCCCAGTTCTGAAAGCCCAGAGTCTCACCATGATTGCTGCTGCAAGCTGCTGGTTCTGTATAGCAACTGGAACTCGTGGTTCTCAGCCTTGCTCAAAAACACAAATGTTTTTTAAAGAAGAGATATCTCTGACATCCCAGGAAACCACCTTTGGTTCTGTGTCCATTTCCTTTCTTTGAGAAGATGGAGAGCATAAAAAGGCATGCATTACCAAAGCCCAGGAGATACCCAGAGCTAGAGATGGGATCTCTCAAATAAAGTAGAATATTTTCAGTTCCTGTGATATCTCCAGGTGCAAAAGCACAAACTCAAAAGCATCCTGAAAAGAAGTGAAATCTGATGGTTCTGCCACACCTACTACTGCCCAGGCAAGCATCTCTTTCTTTTTTTCTTTTTTTTTTTCACTTAGAAGAAAAAGGAATTAGGGTCAAAATGACCCTCCTGAAGTAGCTCTATTCAAAAAAATGCACACTTAGTTTTTGTGTATACAGTTAATCATAATCTCTCTCTCTCTCTCTCTCTCTCTCTCTCTCTCTCTCTCTCTCTCTCTCTCACACACACACACACACACACACACACACACACACACACACACAATTATTTAGATTAGCCTTTGTTTTAATTTACACTGCTAGAGCCACTGGGATTTCTACATTTTGCTGCTGAAAAATAAGTCATGCTTCCTATGGTGACAGAAGGTTACTAGAATTGTCATGGTGATTATTTCATAATGTCTGTAGATATCAAATCACTATGATATATACCTGAAGCTAATATAGTGTTATAAGTCAGCTAGATTGTAATTAGAAAAATAAGTCATACTTTAAAAACTTGTACTCCATTTGACTGGGTGCCTCATCTCAAATAATCATGATGCAATTTGTTATCATGGAAATGTGGTAAAAAGCCTAAATGCCCACCAACAACAGGTTTTTCAAATAAACTAGGATACTGCCATACTATAGAATAATCTGTGGTTATTCCAAATAGTCTCGTAGGAGATGATCAATCAAATTAAATATAATGAAACATGTATACAGTGTGTTAGGAGGTGGGGGGGGAAAGCCATTTACAAAAAGGTAAGGATCCTGTTTCTGTAAAAAAAAAAAAAAAGCATACACAGAAAGAAGGAATAAATATCAAAATGCTAAGTTAATTACCTCTGGGCTCTTGGAAATGAAGATGACTTATTTTCTTTTGTTCACATGGTTGCGTGTTTGTATTTTTCTAAATTTCAGATACTTCTGAGAGCATTTTGTAGATATGCCTACTCAGGCATTTCACAAAATTTATTGTCAGTTTACTATGTGCCAGGTTTTGTTATGGGCACTGGGACACAATGCGAGCAAGGCAGACAAGCTCTCTGCTTTCTGGGAGCTTATATTCTAGTAAGCGAGATCATCAATCCACAAGGAAACAAATATGTGCCTGGTTTTACATGGCAATAGCGTGATGAAGAAAACACACAAGATTACATGAAATAGAGAGCCTGGGGGTGCAGGGTGGTTGGAAGGTCACAGGAGCAGCGAAAGCCCCTCCGAGAATGTACATCTGGGCTCTGACTTTGAATGTCTATGAAAACACTTGTTTTCAAGCACTTACTTAGCTTATTTCAAATGCTTTATTGTTGAAAATAAAATTTTGAGGGCATGTCTGACATCATCTTTTTCTTGGCAGTGGGGGCTATATCCTGTTCATCATGGTGAGCTAGGAGAATATAGTGGCACGCACATGACATTTGCAACCACACTACCTAGGTTCAAATTCTGCCTCCACAACTTACTAGCTATAGACCTTGGATAAGTTACTTAAGCACTGGAGACACAGTTTCCTCATCCAAGAATGGGGATGATGATGATTATGATGCCATTGATAATGACAGTTATACTTTTACAGACGAGCTGGCTAGCTACCCATCAAAAATCCATGCTTCCTCTTCCACAGTGTGAAGTTATTGCTAAAAGACAGCTTCTCAACCATGAGTTCCATTTTCCAGTCTCTCTTGCACCCAGATGCAGCCAAAGACAAAATTTTGCCACTGAGATGTGAACGGAAGTGATGTGTGTCACTCCCAAGACTGGATCCCTGAGTCACCATATGGAGAAAAACCATCCCTTGACCAGGAATGCCCTCATTGGACTATTAAGTAAAGGGAAACAAAATTTGACTGTGTTCAACTCCTGAAATTTTAGAGTACATTTGTTATAATATTTAGTATTATGACACTAACTAATACAACTTTAAAGTGTTGTGAAAATTGAATGAGAATGTTATACATTGTCTACTCAAAGTGGTTGCTGGCCGAACATAAATGAGTGCAGAGTTTTGAATCCTTTAATCAGCCTCATGAAATTTTGCTCCCTTTTCTTGTCTCACCTTTCCAGAGGGGATGGTTTTTACTGTACTGAATATATATTTCTTGGAAGGTTAGTGGCTCATTTTACCAAAAAAAAAAAAAATTTAATTGCCTGGGATACAAGAGGAGAGAATCTTGCTTAACTAAGTAATCTCTCTCTCCCTTGAGCTCAGTGTTTGCGGTGGAGCTTGAAAATCAAGAGCTTCCCAGGATATAAAACATCTTTTCTCTTTCTCTTTCTTCCTCCAGGACAGTTCTTATGTGAGGAGATCTAAGAGGAAAGGAGAGAACTATATGCCTCATGTTTTCCTTCATTTTAAAATGAGATAATAAAGTTCCTAGCAGAGCAAATAGCACATAGTAGGAATTTAATAAACGGGCCTGGCCTCCCTTTAGCTCCTTAAATCCTATTAGTTCACTGCCAACTATGACACAATCAATAGCTTGTCTCCACTCTGGTTTTCCTTCTGGGATTCTAATTAATCTCAAATTAAACATTCTATGTCTTTTACCTCTCTTCTGTAGCTCACACCTTTTTGACTCCTTGTCCTTTATTCTGGAAATTTTCTTTTGCTTTGTCTGCTGTTAATTCTTTCTTTAACTGTGTCTAACTGATGAATTGCATTCTTAAAGTTTTTTTCTTATATTTTTCAGTTCTAGATTTTCCTATCTGTTTCTTTTTCAAATTTGCTATGTCATTTTTTAATCACTTCCTGTTTTCTCACAAAATGTTTCAGCTTAGTTTGTATCTCCCTGAATATAGTAAGTGCCATTGTTTTATTGTTGGTTTCTGATGATTCTGACAACAGCAGTTCTTATGTGTTTGTTTCTGTTGGCTGTTTTTTCTGTTGACTCTTGCTCATGGTGTCTTGTCTTTTAGTGTGCCTAGTTGTCTTTAATTACTTAATGGATATTATATTTTTAAATGTATTTGTTAAACTAATTAGAGGCTTAAGATGATGTTATGTTCTTTCAAAGAGGATTTTTATTAGCATCCATCAAACACCTGAGGGTACTATCTGTCTAGGACAATTTAATCAAACTCAAAAGATTGAGATTTTCTAGGCCACCCTGATGACTCAAAGACTGGCTACCATCTGTGCTAGAGTGGTTTACTTCCTTTTTTACCCTTTCTCCTATGGTATAACCCTTTGGATCTTAGCTAAAAATGGAAATAGTTTACCAGTACACTAATCTTGATGGAATTTAAATTTCAACTTTAGTTCTCCTACCTCTGAAAGGCTGCCAGAAATACAGCTCAAACCTTCAGCTGTCTATCTGATATCGACAAATGTGTCCTGAGCACATGGATTCATTAACAAAATCAATCCTAGGACTATTGGTTCTCCAAGACTGAGCTTCCTACTGTGTCCTCCTGTACCTGCCTGGGTCCAGTTAGAACAAAGTCTTTGGTTCCAGGTATCAGGAAGCGTTGCTTTGATAACAAATTTTCATTTCAGTAAACTGCCATCCTCATCTCTTTTGCTATCTGTTATTTTCCAAGGGAGACCAGAACAGTTTACAGGCTAATCATTGCTTCTGCCAGCCTCACAAATTGAAAGACAAAGGTACGGCAGTAAAGGGGGAAAAGTTTTATTATTTCCATTTTAAAAAGGCAGTTTCCAAGTCATAGCAGGTGAGTCATCCACAGAGATCAGAATCCAACACCCAGTCTGTTCCACCCTCCCTGAATTCCTTCCTGAAGTGGGGGACTTTACTCCATAGGAAAAGCTACTTCTCTTCTAAGAAATATGTAAAGTAGACAGGTACATGCCAGCTCCATGAGTCTCCCTAAGTATTGAGTAATCCCCAATTTAAAATTTTGAGGACATTAATAACTATCCAACTTATTAATTGAGCATTCACCACTGTGTTAAAGCACCCTTATGCATTATTTTATTTAATCCTCTAATAAAGTTTTTAGCATTATTCTCTTTTTCTATTTAGAAACTGAGGCCCGGAAAGGTTATGACACTTGCCACTGACACCTAGTTAGGAAACATCAGGCCTTTGGTTTGACACTTAAGTCAGTGATCTTCTGTTGCCTTTCCTTCCCTACCTGCAGAAGTTTCTTGATATTGAAAGACAGAGAGGGAATGAGGGTTTCCCTGGAGCCTAGGCTCACTCAGAGTCAGCTGAGAAAGCCGAACCCCAGAGCAAAAGACACCAGGAAGAGAAGAGGGTTTCTCTGAAAACAGAAGGGTTGGTGCAGAACGATATGCTTGTCAACATGGCAACCTGGACACACCTGGAAACACCTGCTCCACCACCCAGATGGCCATTATGGGGCAAATGTCATGCTCTTTCAGTTGTTATTCTCTTCTCATTTCTTCAGAGTTGTACAAAGGTCAAGTTCCATCAAGGGGGTTCCCAACGATCCCTATCTCCATCTTATCTTAGGATGAAGCTTGAAAAAATGCTTTAGCACTGAAGCCTGCCCCTTGGAAAGGCTTCTGCCTAGACAAGAAAAGGGCTGCCTTAATTGCATAAGATTGAGTGTTTCCGAAAAATATTCCTGCTCCCAAATAGATTTCCTATATTGACATGTCACAATGGATGCAATTCTACCAATAGAGCTCTCCTTTTGGTGTAAAAAAAGTCTTGAATTTTTGTCAATCTTAATTTTTTCTCACATAAAGATGTTTTCCCCAGATTTGGGCAACCTACCATTTGTCTACTGACAGTCTGACCCATAAAAGACCCCCCAAAATATAGTATCTATTTACTATCTGATGAATGATTAAAATAAATAAACAAATAGACAAGTAGCAGCCAAAAATTAGAGAACTCAGAGAAAGCCATCCTTCATCCAGTACTCTCTGTTTTGTTTTAATGGAGTTGAACAGATAATATAATTGCATAAACTTGTTCTTTGAGGGAGCGGGGGGATATATACAAGTTGTGTGATGTTACAAACAGCATTATAATTAAAGGTGCTTTTGCATCTGAAAAAATTTTAAACCACTGGATTCAGGTGATTGGTTCTGATAGCATTTGTTCATACTCTAGCATAAACTAAAGAACAAACTTTTGTAAAGGTGTCTTTCTTCGAACACTTTTCTGGGTGTCTTGGCATCAGCATGGAATCATATTGAAAAGACTCAGCACAGAGACAAGCATACAGTAAGCCCGGAATATAGTTCAGTGGTATTATTCATACTTGGGGACTTGAACTTGGAGACTTAACATTTATTTGGTCTAGAGTATTTTTAAATCACCAATTCTGTCTCTTAAAGAGCAAGAACAGTAATGAAGAGGTAGCAAATATCTTCATGTGGGGTTTTCTCTGCAGCTGGAAGGCACAGAACACATAGCAAGCCAGCAAGAGGAAGAGCTCCAACCAGAAACTTCTCCCACACCTCAGGCTCACCGAGGGGCGGTACAACTAGGTGGAAAGTGGGCATGGATTGTCAAAGGAACAAATAAACAGAGCAGAAGAAATGGAAAATAGGTGAGGAGAGGAGAGAGACCACAAGGTGGTGCTCTATCTGTACAGTTGATGAGAAGGGCTAGATGATTTTTAGTGCCCCTTTCTAGTACTCTATCTATGTTGAGATAATAGTTTTAAAAAATAAAAAGGGTATGTGATGGTGAAGAGTGATTCAGAAACCTAAAGGAAGATGCTGAGCCCATGAGGGCAATGTTGCTTATTTCATGCAATGTATTTAATTTCAGATCATGCAATGCAAAGAGCAGGAGGGAGAAAGCAACAGTAAAGATACTATCTCATCATCTTAGCCTGGATTTCTCACTATGACCATGTCTGTTCTGAATCTATGCCAAGTAAACAACACAGTACCTGAGACATGGTAAGTGCCCCACAAATATTTGTTATTTCAAATGTAATCATGCTTTCACTTTAGAAAATATGGAAAAATTACCAAAGAATATAAAGAAAAAATCACCATCATTCATGAGCCCATCACCCATAAACAACCCAAAATAACAAATAACAAATAACATGTATTGAGTGATTGTCATGACCTATCCCCTTTAGTCATTCACTTAACCATTGTCAATATTTCAGATCTCCTTCCAGATTGTTTTTTCTGTACATAATACATAAATATTTCCAATAGTTGCACTAGGCATTTTACATGTTTTTGTTACACTTCTCGCTATTACCTCACAGTAAAGTTGTGAGGTACCTGTTTTTTCTCCCATTTTACATATAAAATAATTGAGACTCAGGAGTTAAGTTGCCTAAGGTCACAGAGCCAATAAATGGCATCGCTGGGATCTGAACCAAGGTTTGACAGACAGTACGGCTCATGGTATCATCCATTATCTGCTCTCTCCTGCTCTCTCAGCTTCCCAGGTGTTCTTCACTACAGGATGTGAGTGAAAAATGACAGGTTCATTGTTCCCAGGGAGATCCTAAAGACAGGCCTTTAACACAGTACAAGGGTTAAACATGTGTAAGGTGTGGTTATTGCAAGAAATGGCTAAAGAGACCCTTGATTCATACCACCCTCCTGCTAAAGAGATAGCATTGTGATATCCAGTGACAAAACAGGAAAGGTGTGGGCCGTGCCAGGGTCCATCCAAGGCTGTCACTGTGGGAAGGTGGGACTTAGTTACCAAGAACTCTTACGAGTTTCTTAGTTACCAAGAAATCTTATGAGTGTCACTTTTATGACTGCCTGGCCAGTTCAGCCAAGTAAAGAAGAGAACTTACCAATATCCTAAGTCAAGGATTGACTTAAAATCCAGGATGTCCTGTTGACTTTGAATTTAGCCATTGATTTAACCACTATCAATATTATAGATATAAGTCTAATTATGGCCAGTCCATACTTATACTAAAATATTATTTGTTCTTTATCTAAAATTGAAATTTAACTGCACCTATGTGAAATATATTTATATAAAAAATTATTCATTGTATATCTGAAATTCAATTTAACTGGGTGTTGTGTATTTTTATTTGCTAAATGTGACAATCCTAGTAAAAGGCTCTCCTTTCGTTTTATTTTACTTCATTTTACCTTCCCCTTCATCTTCCCTTTCCTCCTCTATTCTTCCCCATTGTAAGCATCCAAATTGATTTTATTTACTGTAAATCCATCCAATTTACCTTTCATTTATTTACTTTGAAATATACATAATTTTAAACTGTATCATATTGATTTTTTTAATTCACACAAATGAAATTGTACTATAAAGCTCATTCTGTTCTTACCTGTTTCCTGAATACTTTCTTCTTGAAATCCATCCATGTTGCTACATACAAATCTGGATCATTAGTTCTGAATTCTATATAATATTTCACTAAGTGAATAGATCAAGTTTTACTCACTGTCTCCTAATGGTAGATAACTAGGCAGCTTCTACCTCCAGGTTCCACCAACAAGTTCTGGGTCATCTCGTATACACATTTGATGGGTGTCAATTCAGTCTTGTAATCATTTGCATTTTTCTGATTATGTTACAGATAATGTGTGAGAGAGTTTCTCTAGGGGGCATCCTTGGGAATGGAGTAGTTGGTTCACGGGGTATTCACATGTGTGAAATTCAAAATCTTTAATAACCATCAAGAGGCAAGCACTGCCCACTCAGAACTAGAACTGCCCATTAGCCATATTGGTACCCACAAACTGAATAACTGCCTTGCATATCTATAGACATAGTTTTGTTTGTGCCACAGGAACTGCTCTGCCAGTATACATTCCCAAAGACGAGGCATGAACATCTTCCTTTTTTTCACATGCTGTCACCCTTTGAAACTATAACTTTTTATTTTTGCTAATTTGATAGGTGTTGAGTCACTCTCACTGTTGTACTGGTTATTAGCAAGGCTGAACATTTCTTCATATATTTTTTAACCATATGGGTTTCCCTTTCCTTCCATAAATTACCTGTTCGTATCTTTTGCCCATTTTTCTGTTGGGTTTCCACCCTTTTTTCCTGCAGCTACATAAAAGTTCCCATATAGTCTAAAATAATGCTGTTTAATAGAAATATAATGTGAGCCACACATGTAATAAAAATTTTTCTAATAGCCACATTAAAAAGATAAGAGAAAAAGGCTAAATTAACTTCAACAATGTATTTTATTTAATCCAATATAGCTAAAATAATATTATTTCAACATTTAATCAATAACAAATTATTGAGGTATATCACATTCCCTTGTACATGCTAAGTCTTTGAAATCTTATAGGTATTTTACACTAAAAGCATATCTTAACTTGTACTAGTCATACACAAAATGTTCAATAACAACATGTGGCTAGTGGTATATTGAACCATGCAGGCCTATAATTCATAATAATTCCATATTTGTTTAGGTGCAATATATCTTCTTCTGGTCCACCCAACTTTTAACTTTGTTTATGGTATTCTTTGTTTTTTTAAAAACATGTTAATTTATATGTAGCTAAGTCCACTATTTTTTCCCTAAAATTTATGCTTCAGTCTATGTTTCAGTCTATATCCACTCCTACGTATCTAAGATACAATCTTATACTGTTCTTTTATTAGCTTTATAGTTTTTATCTTTTGTAGGTAGGGCTTAAGTCCATTGGAGAATTTTTTTTTCATATTGTAGGAAGTAATTCAACTTTTTTAATAGAGTGAGCTGGTTTCCCCAACACCATCTACTAAATAATCTGTCTTTTCTCCATGTACTTGTGAAGCCACTTCTACCATATGCCAACATCCTATATATACAGTCTGTTTCTGAGTGTTCTATTCTGATACTTAATCATCACCATAATTCTCAGAATTTTTTTTAATATGATAATTAAATTGCAGAAAATTTGGGTAAATGCACCAAAGTCACTAAATAGCAAGTGTTAAGGTTACAGTTTGAATCTGGGTATGTCTGATTCTGTGTCCGTTAAGATTGTATTTAGCTCCATGTAACAGAAACCAGACTGCAGTGGCTGGAACAAAGAGTTTTATTTTTCTCATTTACCAGGAATTCTGGAGATAGACCATCCACTAGAGGTCTAATAGCTCCATGAAGCCTCCAAGGATCCAGGAGCCTTCCATCTTTTTGATCAGCCATATTAACATGTAGCTTTTTGGATCTGGTCAAGGACATTGCACAGGCAATTCTCTCCTCTCTTTTCTACAATATCATTCTTTTGCTCTCTTCTGGATCATTTCTAGCAGCATAAAAACATCCATTATTTTTTTTGGCTTAAAGAAAACAAACTTACCTTGACTCTACTTCCCCAGCCAGTTGCCATTCTATTTGTTTAGTCTTCCTTGAACAAAATTCTTTGAAAGAGTCATCTGTAGTCTCTGTCCTGGTTTCTTTTCTCTTATTCTCCCCCACCCTCACATTTTATTATAAAATTTAAAAAATGCTGTACCGTTGAAAGAAGTTTATGATGAACACTTGTATACCTACTACCTAGATTCTACCATCAACATTATATTATGCTTGCTTTACCACATATCTATCTATCCATTATTCTATTCATCTATCAATCCATCTAATTTTTAAACATTTCAAAGTAAATATTAGCTATTTACTACTGCAGCTATCAGTATAGTTCCTATAAATACTTTAGAAACAATATTATTACTTGATATACAATATTTGTTTATAATATTTTCTTTTGTGGCAAAATGTACATCCAATGTTGTCCATATTTTAGGTATGCACTCCTCTTTTGAACCTGCTTGAATCAATTTTTCATTTTCCCCATTCTCCCAGTGACCTCTACATTGCTAAATCCAGTGGGGAATCTCTAGTTTTTAATTTGCCTATCCAACACAAGTAGCATGCCTCCCTCCTCTCTCTACTTAACTTTCAGAATGCTATCTTCTTCTCTTATTTCACTAGTCACTTCTTTATTGATCTTCCTTATCTCCCTGATCTCTTCCTGTGGGAGAGTCCCAGGTTTTGGTCCTTCATCTATACCCACTTCCTTGGGAATCTCATCCATCTCATGGAATCTGATCCATCACCCAGATGCTGACAGCTCGCAGAGTGAGAAACAAACTTGTCCTAGATCACCCAGCCGGGACCACAGTCTCACAGTCTCGGTGCTCAACACCAAGGGGTTAAACCTCGTTGAGTGCCAGACACGTTACATACTTTTCTCGTCTAACTTTTAAGAATGATATGTGCACAGAATTCATACGCTCTTTATTTCATGGCACTAGTAATTGTCTATAAAGGTGGGATTGCGAGATAAAATTCAGGACAGCCAGTTGAGTTTGAATTTCACATAAACACTAATTAATACTTATACTAAAAAATTATTCATCACTTACTTGCATTTTTATTTGCTAGATCTTACAATCTTGCCTGACTCCAAAGCCTTTAGAGAACTTTTAGCCATAGAGCATGGAAAGATTTTGATATTAGGTTCACTTCCTAATTTGGCCACTTACAGACTCTATGATCAACATAAATTTTATAATCCCTCTGAGCTACCAAGAGGTGCAGTAAGAATTAATTGAAGAAAATAGGAAAAAAAGCTTCCAGGACAGTATCCGACAGGTAGTTGACACACAAAAATTGGCAATTATTATTATTATTATTACTATTTGCTTAGAATAACACTTTTTCTCAGGCCCTTATCTTCGTCCCAAAAGCATAAATGTGAATCTTGGGAGAGTAAGTTGGACATGTGTATTTGACTTGTACAACCTAAGCACACACTTCACCCTACTACAGCCGGGCATACTCAAACCGATAAGCAGAATGTCAGTTTTGGCACATGTGGCAGGCATTGCTAGATGTCTACCAAAGGTAGATCTAGGAACAACTGAACAACCCTGGTGACTTTTCCTGTGATTAGGGACAAGGCTGAAGCAAGGCTATAAACCTGGACTTCACTCTGCAATGGAAATAAAGCTTCTCAAGATCTCTGTGTAGAAGAGGGCAGCCTGATTGCTAGTGAGATGACCTCATGCTATTTTATGAAAGAGAGAAGAAAAATTAGGTCGATGGAGATAAGAGAGATAAGGCAGATGGAGCTTTATTCCAGAGAAAACACTAATGCTCAAGGATTGCCAGAGGTGGCCATGAACTTGCTGTCCGGTGTGGTTCAGAGGAAAACACAAAAGCATCAGAGCAGGTCTGGAGAAGAACACAGAACTGACGAGAGAGGCTACCTCTGTAGAGGGGATGGAATTAGGGCTATGGAGCAGGTGGTAAAGGTGGTCAGGGAGAAGTTAGACTTACCTGTAGTGCAATAAATTTCAGGATGGGTATGTATTCATGTAATACTTATATAATTAAAATTAATGTTTAATAGAGAAAAGACGCGAGATTTGGAGTTGTAAGTTCTGAATTTAAGACTTGCCTTTTCTATTCGGAGACATTCAGACATCATTTATAGAGCAACTATTATATGCCAAGGAGTATGCCAGGCACCAAGGGTACAAATAAAAATGTCCTAAAATTTATGATCATAACTTAACTTGTCTGAATCTCAACTTAGTTGTCTCTACAATGGGTATGATAATTTCTACTTCATGGAGTTGTCAAGAATATTAAATGAAAGTATAGAAATATGCTTCTGTTAATAAAACAGAAGGAGTCAAGTAATTATAATAATAGACCATGGAATTGTAGTTGGGGAAAGTGGGATGAGGGTCCATGAAACAGTGATAGGAGCACCAGAGGTTCCAGGGACTGTCAGAGTTTGGATACTAAAGAGAGTGAGCTAGAAAGACAAGGCTAGATAGAGAATCAGATGCACGAAACTGATATCGTGGCTTATTGGTAAAAACAAAACGTGGTCAGAGGAGTGAGAGGCTGAGGGTGGGTAGAGGTCAAGGTCACCGGAGGAGGGATGATCCAGGAACTGAGAGGCCTGAGGCTTGGAAGGATCATCCACACTTATAATGCAAACATCACAAATTTAGATCAGAGTCAGGAAAAAACACAACAGTGAGCCAGGATCCCAGATCCCTGGAAAATGAGGACGAATAATTCAGAAGTCGGCTGGAAACAGGGACGATGAGGGGCAGCAGAGTGTTAAATCTGATGACATGAGGTTTGAAGTGAAGGGAATGGAGAAAGAAGGGTTTGTACGAAGCAATAAGGAGTAAGGAGGACCCCTTCCCCGACTCCAGGCCCAACAGTACAAGGGCCGTGGGAGGAAATAGAGCCACCACTCGAGAGGACAGCAGGGACAGCAGTGACCTGAAGGGGAGCCAGGTTCCTGTTAGAGAACGCGGGTAAAAGAAATTTCCAGAAAAGAAGTCGAGTATGGGGATTTTTGCCAATAATAGACCATGAACTCTAGAGAGCACAGTGGCAGTTTTTTGGAGTCGGGGAGGGGTGGGAGAGACAGAATAGATCGTGATAGAGCCTTTTGGAGATTTAGCGAGCCCAAGGCGAGGGGTGACCTGGGAATCGGGAGTCCTGGTGGTTACTGGGACACCGGAGTAAAGGACCTCGTGAGATGAGTCCTGGGGTTCCGGGCAGACGGTGGCGGTGAGGAGCTAGCGTGGCGGATAAGGAAGGCTGGGTGTTTGGAGCTTTCTCTTTGCCCCTGAGGGCACATGTTCATGCCTTGTGGGCAAAAGAGGAATCTCACTCATCACTTGTTCAAGAGCCAGACACCCTGGGATTGTATTCTGGTTGCCACTTACATGCCATGTAATTGCCATTTAACCTTTCTGTAACTTAGTTTTCTCACCATAAAGTAGAAATAATATCTATCTCCTAGGTGTGTTGTGAGGACTAATGACTAATCAATGAAAGCATTCAACAAATGCTAGTTCTTGTGAGAGCCACGTGGTCAAGCCTTACCTAAAGCCAGACCACCTCTGGACTTCTCAGTCACATGAGCCAAGAAATGCCCTTTTCATGGCCTAGGCTAGCTCAAGTTGAGTTTTCTGACTCATCATCAAAAAGACTCATGGCACAGACACTCTTTTGATCTCCATTAGGTAGATGAGGAAACTAAGAATCAGAGAAGTTAAGTTAGTTGCTCAGAGACACACAGCTAAGATCTGAACTCAGGTCTATCAGACCTGTCAGTCTGCTTGAACACAGCCTTCTCACCACTGATTCAAAGCCCAAATTCCCATGACCCTCTACTATTTCTAGTCGAGTGTCTTCCCCACAGTGAGACTCTGCAAAGGTCAGGACTGGACATTTTTGGAGAAAGAGTGGCTGGTTTGACAGCCTCCTGACCTCAGGCTAATCACCCTGTGGCATAGTTTAATGGGTCACAGGTCATGTTTGAGAGGACCATTTTCACATGGTCCAGTGGTCCAGATCTCAGGTCTGTGCTCCCTGAAACGTGGTGAGCAGTAGACAGTGAAGAGGTGTTCCACATAGGTACGTGTCGTCTCCAAGCCTCCAGTATCCAGGACGGCATGAGCCAGAGAAGGCGAGAGCCCAGGGGTTTGATTTTGAGAGAGGGATGCCAGGCTACACACCCACACTCTCCACCCCAATCCTCTGCCTTCTGTTCTATATTTACCAATTTTTTCTCTATTATCCTTTCTTCATTTCATTTTTTCTCTTTTTCCTATACCTCCTCTTTCCACAAATATTTTGGAATCATTTGCAAAAAATATATATACAAATGATATATAAATATAAAGATCAAATATCAGACATCAGGACTAGGTAAACCATAAAAGGGTAGACTAAGAGAATGGTGATGGACTGCAGCACCATATACCAAATGTGATATTTCATTGTTGCTATGGTCGAGCTTCCTGGTAGCCAAAGCAAAAATGGGCAACAGTTAATTATATGGCTAGGACTATCTAAATAATGTGCACAGACACAATATACAATCTGCCTTCAGAGGAAACAAAGCTTTTTCCAGCACTTAACTCTCCATCAAAAGTTTTCCCATACATATGCAGGTAATACTGTGTACCTTTAGTGTCCTCTGAATAAAGCCAACAAAATAGCACCCAAATACAAGCCCTGAGAGCCCTTACAAAGCAGAGTCAAGTGTAAGTTTTTAATGGTTTAACTTGATCCAATAGCATTTCTCAAACTCTTCCTCAGAACCCCAGAGTTATACGCAGCATTAATTTAAAAAAAAGGGGGGGTTCCATAGGCAGATAAACACAAGATAGAAATCAGAATTAAACAAAATCGAGAGGTTTTTAAATTACAGATTACCAAGAGCTTTAAACACTACGGCCTCCGTGACTCTCTAAGCTCGACGAGACCCTCCTCTCCATCCGCCCCCAATTTTTTCAAGCTAGAGACCATATTTAAGATGTGTGGACCAAAGTTTGAAAACTGCTGATCTAGAGGAATGTCTGAGCTAAATCCCTCCAAATAGAAGTTGTCTCCAACAGGCGTTTTATAGAGTTGGCCATCTGATGTTAAGGCAACAGCGTCTGACATGGCCCAGACTTCCGATCTTCTGATACTCTCGTGATGAAATAAGAAAGCTTCTTCCTCCGACTCCTCTTTTCCAGGACTCGCATCCTTAGTCCAAACAACTAGAGGACATGGAAAAGAGATTACAGAGGGTGAAGATGAGAACCTCTCACAAACTGCGAGATGCTCCATCTCCACCAAGTTGGGGCCAGGTTCACACCCCTGAGGGCCTGGGCCAAATGCCAAGGTAAGGTTCCCTGTGCCCACTGGCTTAGCTGCATTGAGCTGAAGGAGCAGTTAAGAGAATGGAGTCTCAAAACCATGCCAGATGTGTCCCAGGAGATCATCAGAAGTAGGTCGAGGAAGAGTTCCAAGTGGAAATCTGAATGAGAGCTGGCCAAAGAGGGACAGGGAAGTCACTTTAGAGGCTGCAGTGGCAAATGGGTCTAGACTCTAGAATCATTCCAAATTCAAAAAAAATATATGGCCTCTCTTAGGGGTTCATTATCTGGTTTCTATGACCTCAGGAGTAGAGGCACTTTGACAAATCTACGTCAGATGAAAGTGGTTTCATCTGCTGCTCATCAGCCGATAGTTCCAAACTTCATGGCTTAAATCAGATTAATAAACAACTCGGCAGAGATCCAAGTCTGGGACCTTCACCACCGGATGCTCCTCAACTGAAAAGGCAGATAGAGAAGATAACGCACAGATTGCAACTTTGCAAGGGCAAGGTCTGAAAAGCACATGTCCAAGGAGGCTCATCTCAGGACCCTTAATGACGGTGGAAAATGGAAAAAAACTCAACATTATACTCGTGGGATTAACTAAAATATGGTACGTTCCTATGACAAAACACAACACGACCTTCAGGAATGATTTGAAGTATATTTCTTAATACACAAAACAGATGTATGATAAACCATTGAGTAAAAACACACATTACCAAAACATAAATAGCAGAGTCCCATTTTCATGGAAGAAAACACATTTGCATAAATATGCACTGAAAGAAGTCTAAAGGGACATATCAGAATCAGAACTGGTTCTCTGTGGGCTCTGAGATTGTGATTACTGGTGTATTTTTTCTATGTTCACCAGTAATTCCTTTTTTCCTTGTTTTACATTAAGCATGGATTTTTTTTTTACATAATTATTCTTAAAAAGCAGAAAAGAAAACCAAGTGCAGTTTCCAGTTGGTGCCTGAGGCACTCACATTCTCTCTTGCATCATCTCCTCCTCTCCATACTTGATCTTCATTAGCTTGTTTTCATTTTGGTTCCAAATCCCCTTCCTCTGTCTCCATGACCAATCCATCTTCAGACACACAGATGCTTCGAGGGGGATGGAGGCTTCGCCAGCTGGGTTCTGAGAAGCACAGAGGCAGGAATTCTGGAATAGGAGTATGAGCTACGACACCAGCCAGCCTGCGGTGGACAGAGGGCGATGGGGTGTTTGGCTGCCACACGGTTCTCTGTGGCCACTGCGTGCGGGATGAGGGTGGGTTGGTCAAGATCAGAGGCCAGATGTGACTCTGATAGTTCAATGCCATGACGTCACTGCTCCTCACTCCTTCCCCAATGAACTTCATACGGAGCCTAAAACTCAGATCAGAACTGTCTTTGCAGGGCGTGGGTCTGTGGTTACCTGCACGGTGAGATTTTCCAGGTGGTTCATCTCAAAAGAACTGGCTCTGGTTTCCCCACCTGCAGCTGAAATTCTAACCCCACTTGAGGCTGTGACTCTCAAACTCTTTATCACCCCTGGGGTATTTAAAGTGACAGGATGGAAGAAACTGTACTTCAAAGGGGGAAAAAATGTTTTTCTGAGAACTACTGGGTTTATATTTCTACAGCAATTCAGAAGACAGATACATTTTATTTGGAGAGTTGGAAGGACTCTTGAAGTTTTCAAACTCTAACATTCTAGTGAGCACAAATATAACAGAGTAGAATGAGAAACCTAAACAAACTTAACATTTTAAGTCTCCAGAGACATTCTACGCTTCCCCTGGGAGAGATCCACTTCAGGCTATGCTCCCGATTGTGCCCACCACATGCACTTCTCTCTAAGAAGCCCTGGCTGAACAGATCACCAAAGTGTTTTATCCCCAAGTCCCTAGAAGAGATCAGTTACATCGAGGTCAATTACAAAGCAAGGTGCATAAATGACTGAGCCAACCCTGAGCAGGTTTGGGTGGAGGTGGGGGGTTAAGTAATCTCCCATAATTTCCTGCAGTGTTATTGTCTCCACGTTATCAAATTTACAAACTGAGCCTCCATGAAGTGGAAATGACTCACCTAAGGTCGCCCCGCTAATAAAGTGACAGGAACTGGATTTCCAACTATCAAGCCAGGGCAGATGGTAGTTAAGCAGAGGCACCTTTAAGAAACAAAGTAGTTCCCAAGCCAGGATGGTAGGATGGGGAAAACATAAAGGAACACACTGTTAAAAACCGTCATTTCTCAGGGAATGGAACTATCTCAAAGGAACTCTCATGTTCTACTTTTTATAGTTCTGTAACATTGAGTGGTTGTAACCAATATATTTTTCTTAATGCTGGTTGCCCAACAACATCAAAAGATTATTCTTTAGGTACTAATACCAAATAACTTCCCTTGATCTGATTTCACCCTCACTCAGCTACCTTCTTGATTCCCATAGAGCTGGCTAGCAGAGAGAGAGAGGACATTGACCCAGGTGACAGCACTGTCATCCATCTGAATTTCTATTCTTCATTATAAATAAATGCAGCTCAACAAATTTTTTCTCCTCTTATCATCAACAATTCCCAGGGTCCAGCAAACAGAAAGGAGCATTATGTATGCAAGTCAGAGCATTCGTTTCCTCCTCATCTCAAGTTTTTACTTCTATAGTGACCTATTTTCCCTCGTAAGAGGCAGAAATCCAACTCATGCTGGCTTAAGAATAAAAATTCGAGTGGATTTTGTAGCTTAATATAACTTAAAAAGCCAAAGCTAGAGCTCCAACTTCAGGCATGATTGGATCCAGGTATTCAATTAATGTCATCAGACCTTTTTCTGAGTCTTTTCTCAACTTTCTGTTGTGCTGACCTTACTCTTAGGCAAATTCTTTGCACACAGCTGTCTTTGCCTCTCCAGAGTTCTTTTTCCTAGTTTAGAACCAAGCAGTTAGAGAAATTTCTCATTAGTTCCAACAGAAGTCTCAGAATTGAATCTCATTGGCTTGGCTTAGATCACGTGCCTATGTCCGAATACACTGATTGGTCTGCCCTAAATCATATCACCTCTCCCTTCCATAGAGCTGGGAACCACATAGAACGACTGGGGAGCAGTGGTTGTTCAAAGGGAAAATAGATCACTATAGAAGTAAAAACTTGAGATGGGGAGGAAACAGATGCCCAACACTAGATCTGAGGAAAACAGAATGGAAAGAAATAACTGATTGTCCAGCTGAAGGCTGAGGAGAAGAGACAAGATGGTCAGGGTAGGGGCGGGGAATCAGATTTCAGCACAGGAACCCAGGGGAGGGCAGAGCAAGAGGGCAGGGCCTGCCCCTTAGAGCTGAATCAGAAGAGCTAGACTGTGGATCTGAACAGGTGACATGGGCAGGATCATGTTCAAGGGAGTGGGTTGTGCCACCCTACCCTCTGACGTTCAGGGTGAGGTGAAGGGGTCACATTTTCTTAACTGCCATGACACTTCTATATCTGTCGTCTTCACATGAGTCCTGTTGGCATTGACCTCTGCATGAACTGACAAGAATAAGTTCCTTGACCCAAGAAGCTGAGAACCCGACCTTGAACACTGGTAGATTTTACAAGGTCCTGCCCCATAGAAGGCCACTTGGCGGGCAGCCAGCCGGCCTGCCTTGACCACACCCTGCCTTTGCTTCGAGGCCCCCAGTGCTGTGCCAGGTTTTTATGAGACCATAGATAGGACCCCTGGCACGGGGCTTCCTCAGAGTGGGCCAAATAAATGGCAGCTGTTCTTATTACTGCTGGGTGCACATGCGACTAGCACACAACTAACGGTGCCTATTATTAGGTATGCGAAGTTCACAGAGGGTACCAATAAGATGCTTGAGAATCGGTGACTGTTAATACCACTAACTGTTGTGAATTCAAAGGAAGCTACTCCAGTAGCTGGTGCTAATTACTACTCAGAAGACTTCCCCATCACTTCTCTCTTTGTCACAAGGCCACCTACTTGCAAATGTGCTCAAAGCATAAACTTTCTTCCCCACTGATCCTAACATCCAAAAGGTTTTATCTGAGACCCCTACCCCCGTGGTTGTGTTTCTCAAAGTGAGGTCCCACAGTGTGACCTGTGTTATTCGTTAACTGTGCAGATTCTTAGATCCCATCCAGGCTTGCCAAATCTCAGTCTCGATTTTGGGCCTAAGGACCTGAATTTTAAAAGGCTCCAGGGGTGGTGAAAATTCTAATGCACCCCAAAGCTCACAAGGGAGGCACCTGCCCCAACAGGAAAATCCTGATTCACTCATAGGCCCCGCCCACCCTGGCCCTTCTATCAGGTAATTCAAAGTCTGCAGGCCTGTGGGTTACTGATTAACCCTAGGTTTCCAGAAGAGAAATAATAATGACTGAAGGGACAACATTAGCTCAGAGACAAACTGAGCAGACCTGAGAGAGTGGTGCCAGATGGCTACTGTCACCAGGCACCTGACAAGAAGGAAAAGAAGGCTTGATACGCCCAGCCTAAGTTCAGGCTACCTCCATCCAGGTGCCAGCGACACCAGCTTACACTCCTCGTCCATGCCCAGGCCCTGAGCTGCCACGTCCTGCTGGCTCCTGTGCCCAGAATGGCCTGCACTGAGGTCCCACAGCAGCCCCAGCCCACCTCTGCAGGAGCCACCACCACCGACACTGCAATCCCTGCTGGGAATCGTGGCGGATCCCTGGACGGTGACCTGGAGTGCCTGGTGTGCCGGGAGCTCTACAGCAGCGCTAGACTTCCCAAGCTGCTGAGCTGCCAGCACGCCTTCTGCGCTGTCTGCCTGAAGCTCCTGCTGTGCGTGCAGGATGGCAGCTGGTCCATCACCTGCCCGCTGTGCCGCAAGGCCACCGCTGTCCCCGGGGGCCTCATCTGCAGCCTGAGGGACCAGGAGGCTGTGGTGAGGCGGCTAGCCCGGCCATGCCCAGAGGTGCAGCTCTGTCCTCAAGAGCTGGTGAATCCTGCCAGCTTGACAGCAGGGCACCCCGGCTTGTCAGGAGAGGACGAGCAGGATGTGGCAAGTGCTAACCACATGGCGGCCCGACGCCTGGCAGCACACCTGCTCCTCCTGGTCCTGCTCATCATCCTCATCCTGCCTTTCGTCTACCCCGGCGTCATCCAGTGGGCGCTCACCTTTATCATCATCCTGACCCTGCTGATGTCCACCCTCTTCTGCTGTCACCCCAGCAGCCAGGGCGGCTGCCGGCCCTCCCCCAGGACTCTCTTATGCAGAGAGCAGAAACGTAGCGAGATCTCTTCTGTCGCTTGAGTGCGCCCCGTCCAGGCATCTGCAGCACCTTCTATCTCTGCGGCCCCATTGCTCTCAGAGTGAGCAGGGTGAAGGGTTATGAAGTAACCCCTGGGAGATAAAATGCCAGCTAGACTCGCAGGCCAAAGCCAGAATGGCTGTCTCGAGTCAAGAACTAAGTGCTTGGACAATAGACTTATGCCGGACCAGGATACAGCCCGGCCAAACTGTTGGGTTGGGAAGGAGGCACAAATGACTTGAATGCTATAAGACGGGGTGCAGGGGGAGGTCTTCTTATTCCAATGTTCCTGAGTTTTCTTTCTCTACCTTGATGAAAGATATTGTGATATTGACACTATTCTAGAACAAACAATTTTTCTTTTTTGCAATTCATGTAGCAGGTCTTATTATCTTGCTTGGTTTTGGTTTGTTTGTGTGTATGTGTGTGTGTGTGTGTGTTTGGAGCAGTTTGTTCATTCATAGTTCTGGTTGTGACACATTTTCTCTCCTGGGAAGTCAGAGCCCACCAGAAGTCCTCTTGTTCTCCCCTCAATGCGGCCCATCTCGAGCCCATCGCAACTCAACTGAAAGTTCTGGCGGTTTGGGTCTCCTGTTGAGTCACCCCCAGGAACAGAGGGAGAGAACTTGTGCAGAGGGGTGGTACATCTGATGTTGCCGGGAGCCCCCACATTTAGTTGGCAGAGCTGGGAAGAGGCGGAAGGGATGTAGGTGAGGCTGGGGATTCCCCCCAACATCCTCACCAGGATGTCCCAGCTCTATGTCATCAGGCCCTGACTTAACAGAGAATCTCAGAGTTATAAGGGCTTTTTCCCCACAGAGGGCCCATCTACCCATGATACAATCCCACGTTCCAAAACCAGACTTTCTGGGTGCTGCTTTCTTTATTACTGCACCTCGATTCCCACTTGAGCTTCTCTCATAAAGATAGGAGGCCCCATAAATGCAGTGGTCCACTCCAATCACCCCACTTTTCCCACCTCTCCCCAGGAGTCACAGGCATCTGAAAGACGTTTGTGTCTCTTCCCCATCATTTCTGCTCTGTAACATAGAGAGGAGGCTTCTGCTGGAGGAAATGGCCTTCCATGGTCACCCAGGTCAGGCCCCCGCCAGGGGGACCCATGGAGTGCAGGGGAGTGGAGGGTGGGAGATGACACACCATTTTCTTCCAAAGGCCCCATAATTGCAAAGCAGGCGTGAAACCTCAGAGAGGCTCCCTGAGCACATTGTCCTTCCCTGCACCCCCTTTTCATCCTGGAAGGATGACAGTGGCAGGTCAGAGACTCGTTCACAGAGACTGTATCCTTACCAGGGAAGGACGAGAGGACGCTGCCCCTGGAGCACAGGGGGCTGACCCCAACCCAGAGATTGAGCAAAGTCTTGAGATCCATTTTTCCCCGAAATGAGCTCATAGGACTAGATTACTCTTTAGATCCCTGAAGCCCAGGAGTTAGGAGATGAGGACACTGCTGGGTCCCCGAACAATAGACATTGGTCACTTTGTCCTCATGCAAAGAAAAAGTCAAAATATAAGTATGGATGCAATTAGCTGTTCTTGAAATCTGGGTGTCTTCCTTTTTTTCTCCTAAGGCCCTCCAGGCTGACTCTGTGACAGCCATGCTGTTGGTCTTGTTGAGGTCGGTGCTGAGAGAGAAGTGTGGGTGTGTGGGGGTGTGCATGTGCCACGGCCAAGTGGGCCTGAAGAACACCTTGTCTCCCCAGGAGGAGTATATGACAAGAATTGCTTGGCATTTCCTGAGCTGGCCTCGGGCATGTGCACTTTGGGATGGTTTCCAGGAGGACAGGGAGAGAACGTTTCCCCCCACACACACACACCACCACTCCCACGCCATCTAGCTCTTGGACCCTCCACCCAGAAGAAAACCTTCACCAAGGTTTCACTTGTTAATGACATCATTTCCACCATAATAATGGTGTGTGCATGTTTATTGAGGCCTTACTATGTGCCCAGCCCCGCAAAACTGCTTTAAATGCTTTATCTAGCCGAATCTTCGTAACAACCCATGCAGTCGAGTTCACGTTGTTGATGAGAAGACTGAGGATCAGAGAGGGAAATTCACCTGCCTCAGACTGTGCAGTCGGCCACCTTCAGAGCATCCTGAGAAATTAATCCAGGGCCTTTTCTGCTCCACTATGCTGAGTCCTTTGGGTGCAGCTTCAAAACAACCAGAGAGCTGGTCGCCACTTGTGGGCTTGTGAAGGAGAAGAGGAAACTGACCTCAGGAGTCTCCAGATTCCAGGGGTCAGGTACTCAGAGAGGCCAGAAAATTCTAGAACCTATTGTCTATGCTAAAGAGAAAGAAAAGAGAATGATACATATGGGATGGCATTCCTGCAGAATTTTACCACTCAGTCCCAGCCTCTCTACATGGTAGCTGTATTGGCACATGGTCGCCAAACAGCATGTCCTCCATCCTCTTGAGCAAAGATATCATGACACTGCTGTCACCACTTCTTTGAAGTCCAGCTGGTCTCAACTACCTCTGGTCCCTGGCAGGATAGGAACAGTGAGCGCCAGAGGCCAACATCAACCCAGGCTGCCCTGGAAGGGAGCAGATGAAACTAGCAGTGTTGCAAGAGGTGGATAGAAGAAACCAGAGAGGCAGGCCAAGGCTCAAAGCTAAATTCTGACCCAGTGTGTGACCAGTAAAAGTTACAGATCTTCTCTGAGCCTTAGTATGCTTATCTGTAAAGTGGGGGAGAACATCGCACACCTCTCAGAGTCTCCGTGATGATTCAAAGTGCTCCTGGAAGAGAATCTTTTGTTCTTATGGGCTGCCTTTATCATCAACCATTGAATTCACCCCACCTCACCCCCCAGACAACATTCCTGGCACATTGTAAGCACTCAAGGTATGTGGGCCCCCTGGCCTCAAGGGTGAAGAATTAAGAAGATATGGCATTCTCCCCTTTGGTTACAGCTTCCTGACTTAGCAGGTATCTAGGGTGGAGGGGTGTGGGAGCCCACCTTTCCCATTACCCATTGCCATGTTCTCATCTCACCTTCCAGTCCCTGTTCATTGTTGGAACCTCTTTTCAAAGGAGTGGAGGAAGTTTTTCAGCCTTTACTGGAACAACTAATTCTTTGCCTGTGGCGAGAGAAAGCATTTCCAGGAATGAAGGACATTTCTGCAACTTCTCAGGCTACGGGAACTGCACAGAGCACATTCAAAGAGAAATCAGATCCCAGATCTTGAACCTGCCTGGAGCTATTCCTGTGAACTTTATATGCTTATTGGAGGATCCTGAAATCACTTCTTTAAAAGGAGGACTATTTCAGGGTCCGTAGAGAATGCTCTAAGAATTCAGAACACTGTGGAATCTAGGATCCATCCATGCATTTATTCTACACATATTTATTGAGGGTCTGCTCTGTTCCAGGTACTGACCAGGGTATTTAATCCTATTTGACAAGGAACTTTGATGAGGAAGGGAAACTAATATATGCAAAGCACCTGTTATGAGTTGAATTGTGTCTCTTTTCACAAAAGAAGATAGAATGAAGCCCCTACCACCTCAGGATGTGACCTCATCTGGAAATAGGGTTTTTACAGAAATGATTGAGTTAAAATGAGGCCATTAGGGTGGGCCCTGTTACAATGTGTTTGGTGTCCTTATAAAAAGGGGGAAACTGGATGCAGAGACAGACACACATAGAAGGAAGACAGTGAGAAGACACGCAAGGAGGATGCCATGTGAAGATAAAGGCAGAGACCAGGTGATGTAGCAGAAGTCATGGAATGCCCAAGATGGTCAGCAAGCAACCAGAAGCTGGGAGAGAGGCATGAAATAGATCCTCTTACAGAACTCTCAGCAGGGACCTGGTGACACCTTGGTCTTGGACTTGCAGCCTCCAGAACTAGGTGAGACAATAATTCAGTGTTGTTTAAGAAACAAGGCATTGTGGCACCTTGTACGGCAACCCTAGGGAACCAATACAGCACCTCTCCTGTGCCCGTGCGTGCCCCATGCCTCTTGGCTGGGATCTTCAAGTTCAGCTATAGTTAGCCCAGAGCCTTAAAGCACAAAAGTTGGGCTCAAAGTCAAGTCTGACTGACTCCCAAGATTAAGTCTTACTTCTTCTCCCATTTTGTGGATGGGAAATCCACAAAGGTTCAGAGAAGCTCTGATATTCCCACCCCCATCTCTCAGCCCCATAAAAAAAAAAAGTGCCCAATGCATCAAAGATGGAGTTGGAATCAGAACCCACAGGTCCTAAATTATCTTTAATCTTTGCAACAAGCACATGAACATTACTGAATTATTATCCCCATTTCATAAATTAAAGAGTTAAAACCCAGGGTGTTAAGGCATTTAACCAAGGTCGCAAAGGAGTAAGGTACCAGGATTTGAATCAGCTGACCCCAAAGCTACATCTGCACTTCCCACTGCCTCAAACTGCTTCTTAGCAGCCTACCTAAATTGAGAAGCAGGCAAGCATTTCTTTCAGGATGCTTGAGGTACCCACCATAGGAGCTTGTTTGCTCAAAGAGGACAAAACTATAGCAGACATTTGTCTTCTCTCCTTTTCTCTGACTGTCTTATAGTCAGTTGCCCCCTCCTGTTGGCTCCCCACCTCCCTTGCTGAGGAAACTGCCCTGTGGTTAATGTTGAAAGAAGAGTTTCAACAGCAACCACTATACCAACCACAGTGCTTGGCCCTTCCTCTACCCATCTCCCACTTCACCTGAGTCAGTCACGAGATGTAGGTCACATGATCTTTTCTAGAACTTGTATCTGGGCCTAGTGGTGAAGCTTTGAAAGTGGCATCAACAGCAGACCAGATGGTTTCCACAGCTCTGGTTGATTCAGTGAATGTTCAGTTTCCTTCCATATGATTAATTTTTTTTTTCTTTAGATAGCCAGTTTCTGTTGCTTGCCACTAATATTCCTGACCTAATATAGGAGCCATTCAGGAAGTCCTTCCATTTGTGACAATATGGATAAACCTGGAGGAAATTGTGCTAAGTGAAATAAGCCAGACATAGAAAGACAAATACTGCATGATCTCACTTATGTGTGGAATCTAAAATAGTCAAACTCGTAGAAGCAGAGAGTAGAATAGCGGTTGCCGGGGGCTGCGGGGAGCGGAAGAGAGAAATGAGGGGTTATTGGTCAAGGGTACAAAGTTTCAGTTATGCAAGATGAATGAGTTCTGGAGATCTAATGTATGGCATGGTGACCATAGGTAACAATGCTGTATTGTAAACTTGAAATATGCTAAGAGGATAAATCTTAAAGTAAATCACACACACACACACACACACACACACACACCACAACTGGTAACTACATAGAAGTGATGGATTAAGTTATATAGCTTGATTAGGGTGATCTTTTCACAAAGTATACCTATATCAAAACATCAAATCATACAGCTTAAATATATACAATTTTTATATGTCAAAGATATCTCAATAAAGTTGCTTTAAAAACATATATATTTATTTGTGAACCTTCAAGTCACAAAGAAAAAAGGTTTAAATATAAGTTTAATTAATGGCCCTGATTAGTTTATAAGAAACAAATAAAAATTGTACCTCAAAAAAAAAAAAAGATTCGATAGCATCGAACTGTTCTCAACAGAATAGGTATTGAAGGAAATAACTTTCTCACATATGATCCAAAGTGATTTAATGGCAGTTCATGTTCCAGCTAAAGGTATGTTGTATACCATCAGTGATACGGTCATGCATTAGAAAACGTCAAATCAGAGGCAAGTGCAAAGCATTCTTAGATAAGAAGCAGGTAGAGGTCATCACCCAAGCCTCTGTGTAAGAGATAAGATAGAGGACTACAAAATTATTACCTAACATGAAAGATCAGTGGGGGAAAATATTAACCCAAGTGGCTTTGACCCAAATCCCTGCCACTTAGCTTAGCCATTTCCAGTTGATGGTCTAATCAACAAAAAGATGTTACTGTTCTCTGGGTCAAAGATGCCTTGCAGACACAAACAAGAGATTACTCAGCAACATAATAATACTCATGGTAACCACAAACATCTGTAACACTCTCCACCCTGGCCTTCCTCTGAAGGTATGTCCAGTCCCTCCCCAAGGGAGCTCTGTTTATTTTTGAGCGTCATTTGGAAATAAGTGACCATAAACCATCCTCTGAGTCATTCAGTCTCAAGTTCAGCATCATAAAGATGCTCTATGGGAAGGGATGTGGGACTGCCTTCGGTGACAACACCCCAGAATTCAGTTCCATTCAAAGAACACCCCAGGCCAGACCAGCTAGGACCCACATACATCCTGAAAACATGGACATCTATGAGACATAGCAAAGGAGCCACCCCCTGCTGGGGATCCATTATCTGCAACTCATGCTGCTGGGGATCATTATCTGAAACTTGTCTAGATATCTTTGAACCTGTATTGATTTTTAAGCCTATGAGAGGGCAGGATAGCAGAATCATCGGGTCTGGGATCAAATCCTGCCTCTGCTATATTGTAGCTTGATGATCCTGGCCAAGTTATTTAACCTCCCCGAGCCTCAGTTCCTTTCTTTGTGTAATGGGGCTAATAATAATATAAACCGCATAGGATCAAATGATATAAAGTACATATGGAAAGCACCGAGAGCCAGCCGCAAAGATGATCGTTTATTGAAATCTCCAGGGGAACATGTCAAAAATATAAATTCCTAGGCTTCCCCATCCCTGAGAAATTCTAAACTGGGCAGGACTGGAGCAGGACCCAGGAACCTATGCCTCCATTACATATCTTTATTGTGCCTAGCCCATAGTAGGCACTCAACAAATCTGGGCCCCTTCTCCAGCCTGTTCTTTTATTTAACAACTTCCTAACTGATTGCCTGTGTCCACTCTTATCCCTCTGTCCTCCACAAGGAGCCGGTAGGATCCTTTTAAAAGATGAGATCATATGGAGGGTATATAGTTACTTGTACATTTATATACAGGTATGTATATTTACACACAATGTAAAAATATATATATGCCTGACTGTTAAAACGTACAGCTGAAACTTTTTGGATTTCATTAACCAATGTCATCATTAAATAAATAAATAAATAAATAAATAAATAAAAGATGAGATTGTGTCACATCACTGCCCCTAACCCTCTACAATGCTCCATCTCAAGCAGAATCAAAACCACAAACAGACCCTCCAGCAGTGGTTCTTGATGCTGGGCACACATTAGAATACCTGGTGAGATTTTGAACAATACCTATGCCTGGCCCAACCCTGGACCAGCAGAATCAGAATTTCTGGGGGTGAGACCAAGTAGGATTACCAGATAAAATATAGAATACCCGGTTACATTTAAATTTCAGATATACAATGAATAATTTTTTAGTATAACTATGTCCTGGTCAATATTAGGACATACTCCTACTCAAAAAAAAAAAAAAGGCATTTATTTGTTGTGTATCTGAAATTTAAATGTCACTTGGTGTCTTGTATTTTTATTTGCTAAATCTGAAACCTAGGCCCAAACATCCGTCTTTCCCTCACTAGATGTGCAATGCCTAGAACCTCACCCACTACTCAATAAAGTCCAGTTGAATTAGTTAATGGTTACGAAAAGGCTTCAACCCCCTAAATGTGTCTTTCAGAGGCATTGATAGAAGACATCTTAATAGAAGTATCTTTTACCAAGAATAATAGCAGCTCATTTTTATTGAATACATCCTGTGTGCCAGGCACTGTTCAAGGCACTTTAGCTGTATGTCCTTATTTAATCCTCATGGCAACCCTAAAAGGTTGTGGGGGCCGTAATTATTCTCCTTTACAAATGAGAGAAGTAAATTCTTCAGTGTCCTACACCAAACCTCAAAAATTTCAGAGACATACACCAGAGGGTAAACATATCTTCCCCACCTTTCCTGCTATCTCCTTGATTATGGGTTAGATTATGGGGTGAAGGGTGGGCACTGGGCATGGCTGTAACTGGATCCAATATCCAGAGTCAAGAGTGTTCAATACAGGGCCTCTAACTGAATTAGAGACAGGGCAAAGCCCCTGGTCTCACAAAGCCAGTCTGGCTGGAAGGGGCCACCAGATGTTGAGAGGGGGGCTTCTGGTTGGAGATTTTCTGCTGGCATCCACTTCCATATGATTACTAATATTCTATCTTGACAAGGCCCATGTGCTCAGTCATAACTCCCTATGCCCCCAAGCGTGCATGACGGACCCATCTGACCCTCACAGTAGCCCTGTAGGTGGGTAGAGTGGCTCTTCTTGGTCCCAGTGGGTCAGCTGGGAGATGAGGCCTTAAGCATTCTAACACAACATAAGTCACAGATTTTGCCCTGGAAGCTGGTCTTTGACTCCATCCACTGCTTTTTCCATTTATGGTGCCAGTGGAAAGCCATCATCATCATCAAACCAGCCATAGCCTTGTGGCTATGATGATTCACACTCCCGCTCTGGCACTCATCAGTTCTGTGGCTTCTGCACCTCCTGGACCTTGAGCCTCAGTTTCTTGTCCTGTAGAATGAGTGTGATAAGAATTCACAGTGTTGCTGGGGAAATAAGATCCATCCATACATTCATTAAATAACTCTGAGCACCCACCAAGTGCCTGGCACAGAGCCTGGGGCTAGGCACACAGCAGAGGACAAGGCAGCCAACAGCCCCCACGCCTCAGGCTTTTAAATTCCAGTGGGGGATGGAAGGTAATACACTGCAAACAGGAAAATGAACAAAATAATCCCAGAGTGAGAAATACTGCGGTTAAATAGAACTGGACTGGAAGCCTTGGTGTGTGATTCTTCTGTGCTTAGAGAGGTACCCGGCACATAGTAGGTGCTCATGAAATATCTGTACAATGACTGAATGTGCTGCATAGTCAGGGAAGACTCAAAATACCACCCCCAAGTGAACACCGCGACGGAAAGCGGGAAAGAGACACAGGAAGAGGAAAGTCTAGGGCAGCGGGCCAGGCACCTGCCGGCTCTCCAAAGTCAAGGTCCTGACGCTGAACCAAAGTTAGCGTTAGAAAAACTGAAAGAAAAATCAGGGACAGCATGGGGCTCTCAAAACTCTGCGAACTTCAAAGTGCTGTGTATACGCGCGGGAAAGGTGTTTCTGGGGCTGATTCTTTGATTTTACAAAATTTACTTAGGAAGATTTCCACCCAAGTCGCCGTGGGACCCTCCACCCCCAGGCCCGAGCCCCTCCAACCCCCGCGAGCACACCCTGCGGGGTGGAAGCGCGCGGGGCGCGCGGGGCGCTCTCTTGCGCTCTGATGGGCGGCTGCTTCCTGCAGGGCAAAGACAACCAAACCAAGTTTCGCGCCGGGGCAGGCCCGTCACTTCCTGAGGTCCGCACCCCTGTCGCCGAGCGCCGGCGGGACCATCCGGGTGAGAACACGCAGCCGGCGACCTGGAGCGCGGACGGCCCCGCGCGCGACCCACGTCCGGTGTGCGCTAGCGGGGCGCTGCGCACGGCCGGCGGCGGGACCGGCCCGGGCGAGCGCGGGGCGGCGGGGCCGGGACGGGGACGGGGGCGGAGCCGGGCGGGAGGAGCCCGAACCGCCGCCGCCTTCGCGCCAACGCCGCTGCAGCCCTCGCCTTCGCCTGCAGGTAAGGGGCCCGGCCCGGCCCCGCCGGGGTCACTCCCCGCCGCCTGGCCCCGTGGGACCTTTGCCCTGCGCCCCTTGTGGGCGTCGAACCCACTCGGAGTAGGCGCGGGTTCCCCCAGCCTCGGAGCTAAGGCTGTCCGGTTGTTACATGTTTTCTTTAGTAGACGGAAGTGACCTTAGTATCACGTGGGGCAGCAGCTAGGGAAACTGAGGCCGGGTGGAGGACTTGAGCGTCTGGAGCCTCCCAGCTCAGAGCTCCTTAGAGGTCACCCAGCCCCTCTCTTGATAAGTGAGGACCCTGCTCTGGTGCGGGGGAGGAGGAGAAGGGACTTCCCCAAGGTCAGCTGGGGTCACAGGGCTTCCCCTGGTCCAGTGCAGCCCCTACAAGCACCAGCACACACCAGTGGGGAAGGCCTTGGGGACCCCTCACTCCCTCTCTCCTTACAGCCCCCAACTCACAGCAGACACTCAAATTGAGGGAGGTTGGGAATAAGTTCTAGAGAAAAACCCAGGCCCAAGGTATTACAGGCAGACCATGTCTCCTCACCCAGCCGCTGTTTTTAACAGGGGAATAATTTCTGCTACAATCTTTAGAGTGGATTTTGCAGCTAGGTAAACTGAGGCTGAGAGAGATGTGATTTCCCCAAGACCATACCTCAAGGAAAGAGAACAGGATAAGAACCTGGGTTATTCCACCGTGTGGCCTGACCCAGTGCCTGGCACAGAGGAGACCTTGTCAGTGTCCCTTCTCTGCCCTGCGCTGCCATGCCCTGGGGTCACACAGGGAGACCTGAGCACAGCCGGGCTAGATCCAGAGTCTTGGCCTAGAGATTACTGACCAACAGGAAGGAGGAGCTGACAGATTAGTCGTCCTTTCCCAAACCCAGTATTCATTTCACCTCAGAAAACCTGAAACCCCTTGAAGCTTTAAGGGCATCCACTCATCTACTCAACAGATAATTACTGAGCACCTACTGTGCACCAGTGTGGGATTATTTGGGCACCGAGGGTACAGCAATGAACAAGACAAGTGCCACCCGTGGGCATTTACTTCAGAGAGTACCCTTCAGTGAGGTGTGGTGGGTGGGGCTGGGGAGGGCTGGAGAGGGCTGAGCAGGGAGGAGAGATCATTGGAATCTTCCTAACCTGTGAAGTACGTAAAGGGGGCAAAGACAGCCTCCAGCCCTCTGAGCCTTGCTTGTTGGAGATGCTCTGCCAGCCTGAGCTTTTGTCACCAACTCCCCAGTGATGGGGGTAAAGGGGCAGGTGGCTAGGGAGTGGTCCAAAGGAAGCTCTAAACTAATCTTAGAGCCTGGAAACCAGACTCTGCCACTTCCTAGCTGTGCGATCTTGTCGCTCCACCTGTCTGGGCCTCTGTTTTCCTATCATACAGTGGGGGCCATAATACTTCATAATGTGAATGATGCGATGTCAGAATGCTTCATAAATGATAAAATACAATCCAAAATGTGGCCTATGTCAGAGGCCTTGTTAAAAGCAGCTGTAAGCAAGTGTGTTTAATTCGAGGCTCTGGTAACTCTGTTGATAACCTATTACTGCTCTTAGAAAAGAAACGTAAGAGGCAGCCGAGTGGGGGTGGCCGAGATGCAGGCTCAGAGGCTCAGGCAGTAGAATGCTTGTGCCACAGTCAGCATTTCAGCTTTTGCAACCCTGGCAGTCATATGTGCAGCATCAGACAGATGTGGGCTCAGGTCCTAGCTTTGCAGCTTCCTAACTGAATGGTTTGGACAGTGTCTTCACTTGTAAAATACCTGTCTCCAAGGTTGTCATGAGGATCAAGGAGCTGAAACCACAAAGGGCCCTGTGCCCGGTCTTCCACTCTCAGAGCCCTTTTGCTTTTTAGACCTAAGGACCAGGAGCAGTTAGATGCGCACCGTTGAGTGACTCAGTTGCCCTAGTTCAGCATGTGAAGTTAGTTTTTCAAGGTCAGAGCCTGGAGAATTTCTCTCCCTGCACTGGTTACCGCCAGGCTGCAGTGGTTGGATCAGCCACTTGGGCCCTCACATGTGAGACCTCAGAAGTGTCCTTAGGTGGTTTATCACCGTGTCCTTTACGACCTGAATGTTTTGTAAACACTACTGTATGTTATACACTGGGGCCACAGATGAAATGGCTCGCTGCCTTGAATGTGTTACAGCAGACAGAAGGAGGCTGGAGGCGGGACCCAACCCACTTTCCACTCGGCCACCCTCCACTTGGCAGGCAGACTTATCTGATTGTACCACCCTCTGCTTAAAACCTCGCTGTAGCTTCCAATTTTATTAGGGTAAAGAACAAAAACCTTAACATGGACCACGAGGCCTTGCAGAGTCTGGGCCCTACCTATGCCGGTCCTCCTCCTCTAGCCCAGCTCAGACCACTTAATCAATAGCCTACTGTGCTTGAGGCACACTGCCCCTTCCCAGGGCCTTTGCACATGCTCTTGGAGACCACTCCTCCTCCCTCATCTCCCTCATCCCAGGTTAACACCTCATCTTTTAGATATGAGCCCAACATAGACTTCCAAATACCCAGGCCATAAGATATCCCCAGGTACATGGGAGGTTTAGCTCAGGTGGAATTATACATTCATCACTGAGGTTAATTTCTGCCTGTACCCTGTACACCATCCAGACCGTAACCCCCATACCCGGTCCAGGTTTACCTAGAGGTTCTCAGTAATGAAATCCACCTTTGGGGATAGCTCTTGAACAAATATGGGGACCTCGCTTTATATAAAACTGTATTATCCTTCATCAAAAAATAATGCCAGAGTCATTCATTCTTTCACCTTCTCTGCCAGGCACTGTTCTAGGATACACCACGGAATGTGACAGAAAAGCCCCTGGCTTCATGGAGCTTTCCCAAATGAGGGAGACAGACCACAAACGAGCCTATAATCTATTGTCAGGTGGCGGCAAATTCCATGAAGAAAAGTCACATGGGGTCTGGTGGGAGCGGGGAGTGATGGTGCTTGCTGTTTTAGACCTGAATGAATAACAAGGGAGCTCTGCTGGGGGAAGCACTGATCTTTTGAGCATCATTCATTGCCACCCTGATCCTCCTAGTAGTGGGGACAGGCACAGAAGCAACCAGCGGTTACACCCAAGGGGAAGTGAGGAGTTTCAGAGGTAGCAGGCCACGCTTTAGTTGGACAGATTTAGGAAAACTCATGGCAGTCTCTGATTCCCTTTAGTAAAGTTGAAATGAACTTGGGTTTGAAGTCACACGGGCCTTAGGGGTGCATCCCGGTACTGCCGTTTGCCAACTGTGTAGCCTTCACTGCTGTGAGCCTCAGTGTTCTCATCTGTGAAACGGGGAGAGTGATGCTCTTCCTCATAAGGTTGGGATGAGGCTGAAATGGGATCGCGAGAATCCCACAGGATGTCTTCACTGATTTTATTTTTAAACTGTGCTTTTGAAAAGGAGTATCATTCAGACATGAGGACCCATACCGAGGAAAAAGAGCGCAAGCTGAGGCCCAAGGTGGGAAACCCAGCATGGGCAGGGAGCAGCAATGGTCCAGTTGAGCTGAAGGCTGGCCGGAAGAAGGGAAGTAGGGAAAAATAAAGGTAGAAAGGCAGGTTAGGCCTTTTCTAGAGATGCTTGAAGCTGGCCGAAAAATGAGGTGGAGAAGCGGAAGCTAGTGAGAATCATCTAATTTGGTGGTTTTCAAGATGTTTCAAATCTTTTTGGCCACTTCCGGGTATAAGCTAAGCCAAAGAGAAGCAGTGTGGCATCATAGTTAAGATGGCTGCCTTTGGACTAAGACCCAGGCAGAGCAGCAAGGTAAAGGGAATGGGAATGAGAGGCTAGGACAGGGTGTCTTCACTCAGCTGTGAGATTTGAGCAAGACCAGAGGGAAGTAAGGGAGTTGGCCATGTGGTTATCTGGGGGAAGAGTATTCCCAGCGGAGGGAATAGCCGAGACAAGGGTCTTGAGGTGGGAACATGCCTGGTGGCACTCAGGAGCAGCAGAGGGATGGTGTGGCTGGCTGGAGCAGAATGAGTGAAGGGGAAAGGAGGAGGAGGGCAGGTGACATGCAGCCTGGTCGCCACTGTAAGGACCATGACTATAAGGAGGGAGTCATTGGAGGTTTGATGCAGAGAGGGGACATGATCTGACTTCAGTTCGAGATGGAGCTGCCCAGACACTGGGTGGTGGATGGCTAGGGGCGAGGGCAGAAAGAAGCGGGAGACTGGTGAGGAGGTTCCTGCTGGAGAGATGACGGCAGCTTGTACTAGGGTGTGAGCAGGGGAGGAAGGGCACAATGATAAATACGGACACAACGCCATAGAGCCTGGGTATCGACCCCAATGGCACAGCATACTGTCACCCCACCCCACCCCAGCACCCTACCCATCCTCCAGGCTGCTAAAGTGAAGTTGGGATGGGAACTTTCTCTCTGTGTTAAACATCCTTTATTTTCTTCTGGTCTGTAGTGGGATTGTCCAAAACCCTCTGGGTTCTTCTCTGTTGGAACTGTTGCCATGGAGACCTCCTGAGATGCTGCATTTACCACTGGCTTCCAAGTGAACTTCCAGATAGAGGTATAAAGTGAATGGTTTCTCTCCAAAAATGCTGGAAGTGGGTAGGGGGAGGCAACAAGGCCTGTCTAGAATCCTCCCTTCTAGGATCATATATCAAGATTGTGTGTGTGTGTGTGTGTGTGTGTGTGTGTGTGTGTTAACTTTGATCTACAGTATTCTGAGTTTCTGGGCTAACTGTGCAGTAGCTCCATATGTTGTAAAGGTTTTCTTTGGCCAGATGCTCTTCCTTCTCCTTGGCTCTGGAACAATTAGTCCTTAGTCTTCCCAAGACACTGTAACCACTTCTCTAGTAGCGATGCTCATTTTCCTGAGCTGCTGACTCATTTAAAAATGCAACTGGGACCAGTTAACCAGAAAAGAGGATGAGAGAAAGAGAACAGCACGTGCACGCACACGTGAGCTCGCGCACGCACACACACATAGACACACACACACAGGCACAGACACACAAGTTTGACCTTGGCCTTCACTGACTGCTCTAAGTGATAAAAGGCCACAGCTGGCTGGCATGTAAGAGAAACAAAAGTTCATTCTTGCGTGTGATCTCATAAAGGCCCGGGTCATAGGGTTTTAAGGATGATTTACAGGATTTTCAAGGATGATATTGACCATAGTTGAGTTTCTCTTCAGTGCTGACTGGAGGTTTTCATCTCCCTGAGAAACCCCACGTTTCTGGCATTAGCTGACAATACTGGTTGAGCACCGACTGGGAGTGCTTGCAGACTGAGGGTAGACATTTGTGGAATGACCATCCACACCTACTACTACCAAAAATAACTCAGCCAGTGTTTTCTTTGGTGATGGACATATGACTGGCTGGACAAAAATCACAGTCGTAGAGTATCAAAACTAACCCTACTTCCTTCTGATCTTCCTGTTCTGTGAAACATTTTTTAAAAACATAACTGGAATCGTACTATATATCCAGTGGCATGGTGTTAACCACCTCTCTGGAAAATAAAATCCCTCGTTGGCAGCACTTGCCAATGTCTGTGGTGTGACTGCTCCCTCTGTGGCCCACTTCAGGCCACCAGCCTCACTGAATGCAGAGTTGGGAAGAAACGCATAGAATCACTTCTCATCGGCCAGTCTGAGCCGGCAGCAACACCCCATATTATAATTTAAAATCGCATCTATTTTTTTATGGTCTTAAAATCAATATATACTCATTATTGAAAATTCATAACACAGAAGCATATAAGGAAAAAAATTAAAATTATCCAGAATCTAACCTTCCCCCCTTACTTAGAGACAGCCCCTGTCACTATCCTGATGCAAGTCCCAACGGTCCCTTCTCTATGGGTAAAGACATAAACAAAATAACCTCCAAGTTCAAAAGCAATGCTTATTTATGGCAGAAAAGTGGGGAAATCTCGAAAAGTTTCTGGCATCTCACCTTTCAGAGGTAATTCTGGAGGCTGTTCTTCCAGCCAGTTTTCTTTTCTGCATCTTTTCAACACGGTTAGACCGGTGTCTTGAATCACGTAGTTTGTAGGCATGGTACAGGCATAGTCTCATGTCCCATAGGAAAGTGACAATCCAGGGTGTTATCACTGATAATTTATTTAAAACTCTACTACAGAGTCCTACAGAGGTGAGAATCATATTCTAGTTCCTTAGCATGGAAAAGGGATTTGTATGAAGCTCAGGTTATTTGAAGTTCCAGGGGACCCTAGGTTTTGGGCTCTGGGTAATTTCGGATGCTTGGCCCTTGTTTCATCTCCCTTCCTCAGTCTGATGATGGGAGTGTAAGAATAGGAGTACCTGTAAGGAAAGAAAGAACCCAGGAAACCTAGCCTAGCTCTTACTTAAGCCTAAAAACTAGTTGGTGTAACAGGCATTTTCTGAGCGCTCACTCTGTAGCAGGTAAGCGGTTGGGTACCCGGATACAGAGATGGAGGAGATCCAGGGCCTGCCCTCCACTGCCAGGCTAACCCAGCAGCCAGCACAGCAACCATGGCACAGGGTATGAGGAGCTGGAGCAGACGGTCCCTGCAAAGTGCCAGGGATGTGCTCAGTGAACAGGAGCTGCCTGCTGTGCTGCTTGGAAGGGCGTCCCAGGTGCTGTGGAGGCCAAGGCCCAGAGGAGTGCCGGCAGTAGCCAGACTCCCTGAGCCTGGGTAACCCAATCCCTGTCTCCCATAGGCCTCCCCCAGGCCCCACACCCTGTGACTCCAACAGGCTGGTTTTTCTGGTTTGCTTCTCCAGGGCAATTTGCATATTTCTGCGAAGAACCATCCAGAAACTGAATAACCTGTTTTCAGACTGAGAAGCGAGGCCCACAGTTGTTTCTCGAAATCCAGGTAAGTATTGTTTAAGGTTTCTTTTCTTCGGAACCCTTGTCGTTATTTACATTGGTTATATTTTAAATATTATGAGTTTTCATGTCTTTGGTCCGCCCCACTAGAATGTAGCTCCATGATGGGGAGTTGTTATCAGTCTGTCTTAGGTACCTCTGTGTCTCCAGCATGTAAGACGGTGCCTGGTACCTATAGGTGCCAATATGTGTTTATTAAATTAACTAACTAGTAAATTTACGGATGAGGTGGATATTTATTTTTAATTTATTTAGACTTTAAGAAAAGGCCTTTCAAATTCTATAGCGACATCTCACTGCTTTTTTATTTTTAATTTTTATTTTACAATAATTACAGACTACAGGCAGTTACAAAAATAGTACAGAGAGGCCCCGCATACCCTCACCACTCCCCAGAGGCCAAGGCCTTACAGCTAAATCTTAAATTCAGTCTGACTCCTTGGCTGGAAGAACTCGTCTGCTCCACACCCACTAATTGTCTGAACCCTGGCTACACTGAGCATCTTTCTGGTTCTTAAAAAGGATATTTGCCCCTCTACCTCTGGGTGTTGATATATCCCATCCCTTCTGCCCAAAACATGCTCTTCTCCCCCATCCCATCCCTGTCTGATATCACCTTCTTCAAGTAGCCAATTCGGGGTCCCAGGTCTCCTCTTCTTAACTCTCTATCCGCGTTTCCCCTGTCACAGTATTTATCCTGCTGGTTTGTCATCTGTTTATTTGTCTATCTCTACCACTGTCCTATCAGTACCCTCCCCCATCCATCCACAGGGCTGTCCCCTTCCTTTCTGAAGGCCTCTGCTGGAATGCCACCTTTTATCCACATACCGCAATCACTTCCCAACTACCCATCACTTCATATCCTCCTCGCCCTGCCTGATTATTCTTCCTCGATGATCACAACCTAACAGATGTTTACAGATTTATTTAGTGGACTGTTTAGGGCATGGATTCTACAACCAGACCCCCCACACACACACCCAATGCCAATCTTGGTTTGATCACTTACTAGCTATGTAATCTTGGGCAGGTTACTTAAATTATTATTATTATGTATTGGTATATTATTGCCTGTCTCCCTCTAGAATGTAAACCCCTTAAGAGCAGGGAATTTGTCAGTTTTGTCTCATGACCCGCCCCGAGGCCCATAACAGGGCATCACACATCTCATACCCTTCTTTGTTCATCCAGAAAGTAGTTATTGAATGACTACAATATTCCAAGGCTTGGTCAGAAAGCTAGGGGTACAGCAGTGAAAAACAACCGGGGGCATGCCTCAAGAAGCTTATATTCTATTTGTATACATAAGCAAATAAATAATTTCAAAATACATTACTTTCACAAAGATGTGAAGTACAGCATAGTGAATAAATATAGTCAGTAATATTGTAATAACTACTATATTGTTATATAATATATATGTAATAATATTATAATAATATGTATAGTGTCAGGTGGGTACTAGATTAATTGGAAGGATCATTTCATGAATTATATAAATGTCTAACCACCATGCTGTATACCTGAGACTAATATAATACTGAATGTCCACTCTAATTGAAAAAAAAGATATGTGTATATGTGTGTGTGCGTGTGTGTGTGTATATAATTTAAGATAGGAGATAGTACTAAGGATTATAAAAATAGACTAGGGTCCTGAGACAGAGGAGCAAAAGTACTTTAGCCTGGGGCATCAGGAAAGGCCTCTCAGAGGAGGTGAAATTCCTCTGAGGCCAGAGGGATGTCAAGGGAGGAGTGTCCCAGCCAGGGGGAATGGCTGGTGCAAAGGCCCGGAGGAGGGACCAGCTTGAATATCTGAAGAGCAGAAAGACAGCCAGTGTGGCTGTAGGGTATGAACAAGTCAGATGTGGGGGATGGGAATTGGAGCTTAGAGGCAGGTGGGGCCGATCGCGCAGGACATTGTAGGCCATCCGAAGGGGCTTGATATTCTTCCTGGTGCAGTGGGAAGCTTTTGGAGGTGTTTAAGCAGATGAATGATATGATTGGTATATATGACAAAAAAGCCACTTGGGCTACTGTGGAAAGAATAAATTATAATATATTTTGTTGAATGAATGAATGAATGAATGAATGAGTGCATGGTTGAATTTGGCCTGAGCAGAGCTTTTTGTGCGCTAAGCATACGTCTTCTCCCCTGTGGTTAGAGGCAGGCCAGCTCATGCTTCTCTGATTAGATGGTTGTTTATTCTTGAACCAAGAACCGATGTGGGTCTCCCCAGATACCAGCCCAATAAAATACCATCTTGGGTTCCTCTGGGCAGTAGGCACAATTACTGTAGCCTCCAAGGGACACATAGAGTTGATTTCCTATAGTGGAGATTGCTGAGCCTGTGGGCATCACGCTGGCTGCTGCCTCTGGTGCTTTCCTTAGTCCGTGGCTTGTTGCTGTCCCCTTTGTCCACCCTTATGATCTGGAATGATCCTCCGAGCCACGAAAGTCTTCTGTTAATCTCAAACTTGGGTTTCTAGAGCAACTGTGGGAAGCCCGTCCTGCTGGGTGACCTTGGGCAAGGTCTTAACCTCTCTGTGCCTCAATTTCTCCATCTGAAATAGAGGAAGAAAGGTCCCTGTGCTGGTGTCGAGGAAAAAGCATGAAGTTTGAAGCTGAAAGTCTGATTTGACTCTCATCACATCCTTCCTGTGTAACTTTGGGGCATCAATTGGCCTCTCTAGCCTGTGCTTCCTCTGTAGTAGAGAATCGTAATGGCTCACATCCCGTTTAACCTTGCATGATAGCTGTGAGAATTAACCGACTGGAAAGTGCTTCGTAAACTGTTACGTGCCATATAGATGTTGGTTTGTTGCTTCTAACAGCCTCAGGGTTCTTTTGAAAAGCAATGAAATATTCGTTGTGGACAGACTTTTAAATAACTCCTCCAGGGAAGTAATATTTTGAGAACAAAAATTTGTATTCAGCTGGATGAGAATGAATTTTATGGACCAAAATCAGTGCAGAGTGTGGTTATTAGATGAGGAATCTCATGGTGATAGGACGAGTGTTTTAAAACAAAGGTGGTAGCCAAGAGCTCTGGCTTTGGGCTCTGGTTTAACATTTACTGGCTGTGTGTCCTGGGCCCAGGTACTTCTCCTCTGAGCCCGTTCTCTTTTTTCAAACTGGACATTTTGATAGTATCTGGTTCATAGAGTTGGCTGAGACCATACAGATTAACACGGCGGCCCAGGGCCTGGCATCCAGCAATGGCTCATTAATGTTAGCTCTTACTATTATTTATACACTGTTACTATGAGCCAGAGCATTGTGCTTAGCATTTCATTTATCTGTTTGTTGATTATTCTGGGCATTTATTTCTTTGCAAACATTTATATAGCACGAGCCCTGTGCCAGAGTTGGTTCTAAATGTTTTAAAATACTAACCTGCATGGCGATGTCTATTACTGCTAACACAGATCTTCCAAGCACATGCTATTATTGTCCCATTTGTAGCTGAAGGAATATAAGTGCAGAGAGGTTGTATTGCCCATGGTCCCATATCTATTAGATGGATGCTTGGAGTCGCACCCTGGTCTGTTTGGTCCAGAGCCTGCATCCATATCCACAGTGCTAAGACTGTTACCCTCTCCAGTACCCGCTCCCAGGGCCCTTCCTGTCCCTTGGATGCCTGGCTTGGCTTGGTTTGTTCCCTCCCCTCTCCTTCTCTCTCCCTTCTCTTTTCTTCTTCCCCTTCTCTCCCTGGGAAGGAAAGAAAGAATAAAAGGAGGGAGAGAATGAAGAGAAGACCTTTTTCTCTCCTTTCCTACTTTTTTCCCTTTCCTTCTTTCCTCCTTCCTTTCATTGCAGTATATATAACATACACAGAGTGCGTATATCTTAGATATATGGCTCAATGAATTTTTAAATACTTTTATACCTACATAATCACCACCTGGGTCAAGATAAAACTTTTATCACCCAGAAGGCTCTCTGTGCCCCCTCTGAGCCAATATTCCCTCCCACAGGTAACCTCTCTCCTGACTTCTATCACTATAGATTGGTTTGACCTATTCTTCAAATTCATATAAACGTAATCTTACATGATATATTCTCATGAATGGCTCTTTGCTTACAGTTCACACTCCCACCAGCAGTGTATGAACATTCTATTTGCCCCTTATTCTCACCAGTACTTGGTATTGTCAGCCTCCTCTATTTTAACCATTGTGATAGGTGCATGGTAGTAGCACATTGAGTTTTAATTTCTGTTTCTCTGATGACTAATTCACACTCCACAGTAGTGGATGGAAGTTCTCTTTGTCCCTTATCCTCATCGATACTTGGTATTGTTGGTCGTCTAATTTTAGCCATTCTGATGGGTGAATAGCAATGTCTCATTGGGGTTTTAATTTCTATGTCTCTGATGTCTAATGATGTTGAACACCTTGCATGTGCTATTGGCCATTGGATATCTTTTATTAAGTTCCTATTCACATCCTTTGCCCATTTTTAAATTTGCTTCATTTCTGTTTCTTAATGACTTATAGGAGTTGGTTACATACAATGGATACAAATCCTTTGTTGAAAAACATGTTGAAACTATGTCCCCCTGTCCCAATGAGTGGTGTGCGTTTTCACTCCCTTAAAGGTGAAGTTTTTAATTGTAATAAAGGTTAACTTATCAATCTTTTCTCTATGGTTGATCATTTTTGTGTCCCACCTAAGTAACCTTTGCTTATGCCTTGGATGCATTTCTCACTGGGCTTTTTTTCCTGCAGGGCTGGATATGGCCACATGGGACAGATCAAGCCATAGGCCACCTCAGGTGGCCGAGCCGGCCTTGGAGGGGGAGCCACATCTGCCCATGGGCCGGGAGCTGTCCGAGGCCAACCGCTTCGCCTATGCTGCCCTCTGTGGCATCTCTCTGTCCCAGCTATTTCCAGAACCTGAGCACATGTGAGTGAGTGCTTTTGTCTCATAGAGGAAGGTCATACTTCTTCAGAGAGACAATTATTGACAGCACAAGCTGCCTGGGGTGCTATGAAGAGGAGAAAGGCATTTTCCTTGTCTTTAAGGAGCTCACAACCTGGTAGGGGAATATGACATCTGTCACTTAGCACTTACCAAGAAATCAAAAGGTAGAGCACTCCAGGCCTGTTTTAGTGCCTCAAAAAGCCTTTGGCTGGCTTCTCTGCAATTCTCTTAGCCTCTTGCTCCTGATCACAAGATGGCTGCTGCAGCTCCATACATCATACCTTCACAGGACAAAGCCCAAGGCAGCAAAGAGGATGACAGGGAGTTCCTCAAGTCTTTCTCATCGAGGAGGAAATCTTTCCCAAGATATGCCTAAAAGGCTTCCCCTTTTGTGTCATTGGCTAGATCCAGTCACCTGCCTGAGACTCAGCTTCAAGGGAAACTGGGAAAAAATAAAAGTACTTGCCATTTCTAACCTTCAGTGTGGAAGGTGGGTTCTGCTGCCCAGAGAGAAAGGGCTGGGGAATTACTGCTGCAGAGAAAGGACATCTGTCAGAGAGGGTTCTCGTGAGGAGGGAGTATGCTGATGGCCCCTGCACAGAGCCTGGCACAGAGCTATTTCCAGACAAATGTTGGATGTTGTCATTATTAATAATGCAACAATACACTCTATCTGGAGGCTAGAATAGATTTCATTAGATATTCTATTCCCAAGCAAGCTGGGTCCCATCGCTTGCAAGAACCTGACTCTCCTGCTCTGGCTCATACTTGTGCCATATCTGGGAAGCCTCCATCTTTCTAGAAGCCTAACCTGTATCCCCTAACCTGATACATCGCTACCTGATAAGCTAGTACCTAGGTGGGGAAGAGTTTTGTGTATTTTGTCCACATAAACAAACATTGTTGAACTTGGACAGTGTGCCAGGCCTGTGACGGGCACCACCTAGGATGGCACACAGAGAAGTGAGTTACTGTCCTGCGCCCCTCCCACATCCAAGTATTGTACTTAGCAGAGGTGGCCGGAAGCATTTGCCTTGGGGCATTTCCTTCCTGAAAGTTTCTGATTCAGCGTGCCAACTCTGGCCACATTGGTTTTTTTAGGCCCCAAACACATTAGAAAGGCAGCTTCAACCTTTTTTACAGCCAAGGTAAGCTGTTGGTTTCAGTTATGTTAAGAAAACACTCCGTGACCATTTTTGTCCACATGGGGCAGAAAAGCAAGTCTTTCAAATCCTTTTTTCTTACCCAGGCTGTAAACATCACAGATGCTATTCCCTACGATTAACCCTATTTGTTAAACATGGAGAGATGAATGAGTAGAGCAGCGTTGGTAGGCATTTTCTGTAGAGGACCAGGTATTTTAGCTTGCTGGCTGCATGGTCCTTGTCACAGTCCCTCTGTTGATCTGTAGCCTACAAACAGCCAGGGACAGTAGTAAAGGAATGGGTGTGACTGTATTCCAGTAAAACTTAATCTACAAGAACAGACTGCAGGCCAGATGTGGCTCCTGCGCCGTTTGTCTTGTCGTGGGGCATTTCCTCCTTGAGCGTTCCTGACGCTCCTAGTGAGTCTGAGGAGCTTTGTTCTGGGGGGGTCAGAATCCCCGGACTCCAGGTGAGGCTCTGCCCTCCCAAGCGGTGAGACCCTTGATGAGGCATTGAACCTCTGGGGCCTTAACAATGAAAGGGGATGTTTGCTGCACCTGCCTGGCCAGCGCCCAGCACATGGTGAGTGCCCAGGAATGTAATCGCTGGACAGGGCAGTCTCTGCGGTGGCCAAGCATGGCCTCTGGAGTCAGAGAGTGGTGGGCTTGAACTCTAGAGCTGTCACTTAATCATTCTGGGTCTGGGTGTCCTCATCTCTAGAACAGAGGGAAAAATAGTACCTCCCTCCCTCGCGGGTTATGGTGGAAAGTAAACAGGCTGTGTGTATAAAGCCCTTAGCACAGGAACTGGCGGATAGTTGCTCTGGGATCGTCATTTGATGTCCGTGTTGCTGTAAATGTTTATGTAATTCGACTGGGCCACCAACATTAGAAGCAGTTACCGAGGCCCTGCCAATCTAAAATGCTGTATTGCCACTTCACATATATATTTATTCATTCAATTGTTCATTTAAAGAAACACATATGAAGTGCTTTACAGGTGCCAGGTATTGTTCTAAGCATATGATGAACGTTGACTTAGTTCATCCTTTCAACAACCCTTTGAAATAGGTTTCATCATGATCACTTCTGTTTTACCGATAAAGAAACGGAGGCGCAGGGAGGTGAGGTAACTTGTCCAAGATCACACAGCTAGTGGCAGAGCTGGAATTTGAACCGGAGTTCGTGCCCTTTGTCCCCCCCACTCTTGTTAGGATATGCTTCTCTACATCCAAGACTTTCTTCACGGACACAGGGCCAGGCCGTGCTGCTGCTCAGCTCTGAGCCCTTTCTGCATATAATATTACCCCTAAGTAATGTTCAGTCCGCTTAGTCATCCCTTGCCCCCTGTACACACCACATCCCATCCCAGGGTAATCTCAGTAATTGCAGTGAGATAAATTATTATAATCGTAATAGCAGTAGCTGACATTTATTGGGGGTTATCAGGTGCCAGATGCGGTTACCCTGTCATTTAATCTTTCCAACCAACTTACGAGGCAGGTCCTGTTATCATTTGCACTTTACAGCAGAGGAAAGTGAAGCTAAGAGAAGTGAAAGAAGGACACAAAGGGGACGCTCCCAGGGGACTTTAGTGCTTGGCTCTGAACCCCATTTTCCACTGCCTCCCTCGGTTGCCTTATAAGTAAAAATAATGACGCTAGCTAATGTCAGTTGAGCAACAACTACATGCCAAGCCATGTTCTCCGTGCTTCATATGTAGCATCTCATTTAATCTTCAAACAACCTCGTGAAGCTGGTCTCTTAGACCCATTTTGCAGATAAGGAAACCTGAGGCACAGGGAGGTCGTTACTGTTGCAAGGTGCTACATCGCTCAGATGTCCTTTTAGGAATGAAAGACATTCCCCCAGCTGCTGAGAGGCCTGCAAGCACAGCCTGGACCGGCTGCAGCTAAAGAGAGCTACCTTGCCTGCTGTTCTGCCCCATTCCTGGGGTGGCGGCCTTCATCCAATGACTGGCTGATGTGGAGGCAGAAAGGCCCAGCCCTCTCATCCCACAGGGGGTAGCTCCGAAGGGTCATCTAAACTTCAGAACTCCCTTCAGAGTTAGCTAAGTCTTCCTCTGAGACTGCATCGCAGCTCAACGTATTGCCCTGCCCAGCCCTGCATCCCACCCACAGGCACTGATCCCAGGTGGACCCTAATACTCATTTCAGAGCCACTTCTTGGGGACCTGGACCATAACAGTGGGATGAGGATTTGAACCTAAGCTCTTCACTGCTCTCATCAGGGGCCCGGCCTTCACAGATCTCTCCACTCGGGCTTCGGTGGCCCCCACTCTCGGGACTGGGATGGGTGGGCTGCCTGGGATTCAGGCTGGGTGGTGCAGGTAGGGAGCCTTCTGGCATTTTACCCTAGTCTGGCAGTTCACCCTAGTCTGGCCAGAACTGGGGTACAGAACCCAGGACAGTGCAATTGAGGCAGGCCAGGATGCTGGGTTTGGAGATAAACCTGACTTCTAGATCTCAGCCTTTTCTCTGGGCTGGTATAATCATCTCCTAACTGACTCCCTTGGCTCCACAGCCCCATGCCCACCCACCACCCCCTTAGCACTATTGCTGCCATGAGTGGTGACTTTGAATCAAAGCCTGATGTGGACTCTGCCACAGTCGCCAACATGCCATGTGCTTCCTGCAGTTGTCTCAACTCCTGGGGCTCCTTCTCCCCTAGAGCACCTTGGCCATCCCCCACCCAGAGGCTCCTGTGGAATTCAAATCAAATGCCTGCTATGGAGAGAGACCCCACGGGGACAGTGGGCATGGCGGGAGGACACTATTCCTCTGTGTTTTATTCATTTCTGCAGTGGCTGGCTTTTCCCAAGAAAGCACGGCCTCGGTGATTTCCAATATCAGCAGATCTCATACAGGAGGCTTTGTCTGGCCGCTGCCCCTCCCCTCCATAGAGCAGTTGGAGGGCTCCCTCCCTGGACTCCTCAGAGCTCAATTCCTACCTTTCCTAGCATATCACATGACACTGGGATCAGTTAGTTACATCTCCTTCTCCACCTGCTATGAGCTTCTCATCAGGAGCCACATCTTGCTCATCTTTGATCCCTCAGCCCCCAGCACAACCCCTACTCAGGCTCGGCCCAGGACATGTGGTCAGAAACTGCTCAATGCCCCTTATCAGCCTTTCTGGTCAAATGTTTGGTGGAAGGAAAAGCTAAAATCCCCACCACCTAAAATTAGGTTTTCAGCTCTGTCTATATTCCATGGACCATGGGCTTTTTGTATATTCCAGCTGTTCACATCCACAAACAGGTCTGATCTGAACTTCCCCACAGCCTTGGAGATACACAGTCCAGGAAACGTTGAGATCTCAGTTGTGTCTGTCTTTCAGCCCCTTCTGCACAGAGTTTATGACAGGCCTGGTGAAGTGGCTGGAGTTGTCCGAAGCCGTCTTGCCAACCATGACGGCTTTTGCCAGTGGCCTGGGAGGTGAAGGAGCCGACGTGTTTGTTCAGATTTTATCAAAGGACCCCATCTTGAAGGACAACCCGATGGTGATCACTCAGGTATACCCACCACCCAGGTGGCAGCTTCCAGGGAAACGAAAACAAATTATTTCCTTTCAAAGTCAGTCTGAATATCACTTCTAGTAGAATAGGGTAGTTGAAAGATAAAATATTTCATCATAATATCGTATGATGATGATGATCATAGCTAACCATCATTATTGAATATTTACTATTGATTTAATTTATTAAATACTGCTTATTATGTGTTAGCACCTTTATAAATATTAACTCATTTAATTCTCAAAGCAACTTTATGAGGCAGGTAGAATGATCATCCCATTTTATAGATGAGAAGAAAACTGAGGCACAGAGAAGTTAAATAACTCATTCAAGGCCAGGCAGCTGACAAGTGGCTGAGACTGGATATGAACCTTGGCAGTCTGACTCCAGAGCCCATGTTCCCGAATGCCAAGCTGCGATGCCTCTTTTCAGAAGCAGCAGCTTTGCTGTGTGCCTTTGGGCATCTCACTCACCTGCTCTGTGTACAGCTAAAGCAGGCAGCTCATGACATGGTTGTTGGGTGAGTCAACTGAGCAGATTTAAAACAGCCCTTCCCCTGTCTCATTTCACTCCCTGACATTCTCCCACATTTATTTATTTACTTAACTTCTTTGTCTGGCTCACCACTAGCATGTAACACAGAGATATTTCATCTGTCTTGTTCTGCCACTTAGTAACAGTCAGTAAATATTTGTCAAATGAGTTGGCTGATTACATATCAACTTATTGCCCATTCCTGTTACTTTTCCACCAGGACCTGATGACCTTCTCTCTCAAGGATGGTGAGTTGATTTTCTAAGCTCTGTAAATTGCGAGGGCTCATCTTCGTTCTCGGCCAGTAAAGCCAGTGATAGGAGTTGCCACCTGTGGCCTGATCCCCCGTGGGAACCCCATACAGTTGGGGAGCTGGCGAGCACATCATTCATGCCAAGTGCTGGGAGGTGCTTCTTAATGGTTATTTCATTTATTCCTTGCAACGCCCTGTGGTTTTGCTTTCTAAGTAGCTCTCGAATCTGGCCCCTTTCTCATCTCCACCTTCTAGCCTGGTCTGAGCCACTATCATCCCCTCCTGGATGACAGCAGGGGTCTGCTCACTGGGCTTCTTTCAGGATTCTGGCCATCAGTTTGTCCTCCACCCTGCAACTCCAATGATCTTTCCAGAGACACATGTGACCACACTGCCTCCTGGCTCCATACCCCTCCTGTTGCATGCAGGGAAAACACCAGCTCTTCCTGGCAGGCCAGCCCTGCCCCCACATCATCTCTCACTACTCTCCCCCTCTCCTCTTCCCATGCTGGCCTCCCCGAGTGCGCCCTGCTTTTGGCACCATGGCGTCTTTGTACCTGCCCTTCCCCTGCCTGAAGGACGTCCTGCTCCTCTTGCCCAGGTACTCTCTACCTCTCCCTCATCCCTCCACTCCGTCATCGCTTCCCAGGGAACGGCTTCCTGGCCTTCCCATGGGGACGCTCCCCCAGCACCATGTCAGCCACATCAGCCACGGCTGCAGTTGAATTCCTTCCGATCTGCTTCTTCGCCTGTTAAATAACTAGCTTCCCCTCCGGACCATAAGCTCCATACGGGCCTGGATTTCTGCACCACGTACTTCCTGTGCCTAACACAGCACCTCCACATAGTGCACACTCAGAGAACATCTGTCGACTGAATTAATGAGATGGATCCTAGTGCTCCGTTTTGTGGGTGAGGAAGGCGGCTCAGAGTGGTGAAGCAATCTACCCAAGGTTGCTCAGTAAGTGGCAGTGCAAGATCTCACTACATTTGTTTCCTAGGGGTGTTGTAACAAATTACCATAGATGGGGGGCTTAGAGCAACGGAAATGTGTCCTCTCACAGTTTTGGAGGCCAGAAACCTGAAAGCAAGGTGTCAGCAGGGTCTCACTCCCTGCGAAGGCCTAGGTGAGAATCTTTCCTGCCTCTTTTAGCAGCTGATAGCTCTAGGCAGTCCTTGGCTTATGGCTGCATCTCTCCTGTCTCTGCCTTTATCTTCCATGGCTTTCTCCCCTTCCCTTTCCTCTCCTCCTTGTGTCTCTTATCAAGATCTTTCACTTCATTACAGGACTCCCTGCTTATCTGTGGTTTTATTTTCCACAGTTTCAGTTACCCTCAGGTCAAAAATATTAAATGTAAAATTCCAGAAATAAACAATTGATATCGTGCACCATTCCAAGTAGCATAATGAAATCTTGTAGTCCTGCTCTACCCAGCCCAGGATGTAGATCATTCCTTTGTCTAGCGTGTCCATGCTGTGTACTCTACCCTCTCCATTAGTCACATACTCACCTACTCAGTTATCAAGTCATTTATCGGAGAGGGAGACGGACCACATTCACAGACTTTCGTTACAATATACTGTTATAATTGTTCTATTTTGGTATTACTTATTGTTAATCTCTTACCGTGCCTAATTTATAAATTAAACTTCATCATAGGTATGTATGTATATATAGTATTCAGTACTATCCACGGTTTGAGGTATCTCCTGGGGGTCTCAGAACAGCTCAGAGAAGGTCAGTGTCATATAGTTGGGCCATTTGTTCAAGTACCTGTCCACAAGCTCCATGAAGGCAGGGCCCTTGCTTAGACTGTTCATTGTCAATCCCAATAATGCTAATGGACACATGGTGGGCATTTAACATTAGATGGATGGATAGATGGATGGACAGATGGATGTATGGATAGAAGCATGGATAAAAGGACAGAAGGGTGGATGGACAGATGGATGGATGGATGGATGGATGGATGGAGGATGGATGGATGGATGAATGGATGGTTGGATGGTCGGTTGGTCAGATGGATGAAAGAAGCATGGATACATGCATGGATGAAAAGATAGAAAGGTGGATGGATGGACACATGCATGTATGTATAGGTGAAAGGATGAAAGGATAGAAAAATAAATGATGGATACATGGATGGATGGAATTATGAATGAACAGACAGATGGATGCCTTTCTTTAGAGAACGAGGCTACATACTAGCAGTGTGGCTTGTATGAAGCTAAGTCTTAAACCACCCTCTTCTACAGAGCTTGATGGGGCAGGGGCATGCGGCAGAGGACGAGGCTCTCTGTGCTGCTGGATTTCTCTCTGGGTGCGAGGCGGGGTGATGAGTCATGGAACCCGCCCAGGAAATCAGCATGAAAAGCTGCATTTCTCAGAACTTCCTGGAAGGTTGACCTTTACTGGCGGCATTGGGATCTTAGTCATAAAATGATGCCATCTTGGCAGCTGGATGGAATTTGGGGGTGTTAACCATTTTCTTCTCCTCATCTAGCAACAACTCACAAAGCTCTTTGCCCACAAAACTCAAAAACAAGTCTTTTGTGTGTTGAAGGTTAAACTGAATCTGAGTTAACTCTAAACTGGGTTTCTGGACCTCAGCATTCCTGACATGTAGGGCTGGATCGTTCTTGGTTGTGGGGCCATCCCGTGTATTGTAGGACATGTCTCCATTCATTGCCGATCTCTATTCACTAGATGCCAGTGGCACTTCCTGCATTTCGACAACCAAAAATGTCTCCACACATTGCCAAATATCCTCTGGGGGTCGAAAACAGCCCTGGTTGAGAACCAGTGCCCTAGGATCCCAAATTTGGCCATCTCAGATGGGCCTGGTTTGTTTGTCATTGGTCATGTTTATAAGTTATTCTAGTTGCTCTTCTAGGTCCTGTACATAAATTGTGAACTATCACATAGTATTTAATCTTCAGGTCAACTACTAAAGTAGGCCCTGTTCTCTCTACCGACAGGAGATGAAATTAGACACAGAAGTTAAGTAGCCCAAGACTACATTTCAAAGTTTCAAAATTCCATTTAAGGCAAAGTGAATCTCACTGTGTCCAGGAAACTTAAACTGCATCATGGTTTTTGCCTTCTGTCCTCTGAAACCAAAGATAACATCAACTCTAGGCTGTAGGACCAAAGGAGGTGCATACTGCAGGGGACAGAGCCATCTTATCACAAATTTGTCTCTACCTTTTGATCTGGTCTTTATAACTGAATTGCAAACCCTATCTCTCCAATGAATCAGAAAGGTTTGAGATGTTTGTCTTGTGTCATAGTGAAATACGAACATTGCCTGGTTGCTGGGTTCCCCATGAGCACTCTCCAGATTCATATAACTTGTTATCAGCATCAAACTGGCTAATTCATCCATCAGCAAATAAGAACTAAGCACCCACTGTGTGTGCCAGGCCCTGTGCTGGGCGATGGGAGTAATTCTAATCATAGCTGATACTCATGGAGTACCTAGTATGTGCAGGCCCTGAGCTCAGTGCTTTCTACTAATTCTTTCAAACCCCTCAAAAGCCCTAGGAGGTAGATGCTATTATTGTCCCCATTTTACAAAAGAGGAAACTGTAACACAGAGGCAAATAACCTGCCCGAGGTCACACAGCTAGAAAGTGAGGGGGCCAGGTTTTGAACCCAGGTGATATGATTTCAGAGTTCACTCTTAACTACTACTGCTCTTCCCACGTGGACAGAAACTGATAGAGCCCTGGTCCTTACCGCTGACTTTGATGAGGCTGGAACTTAGAGTGGGTGCCCCATGTGGCAGGAGGCTAAGGAGCGGCCCATTTTGCCGGCATCCTAAAAGATGGAGCTGGAAGAAGGCCTGGTCATGGACTTGTCCCCCCAAAATAAGCCGTGCGGAGAAAAGGCAGGAGTCATGCCCAAAACGATCTGAGTTCAACTGCTGCCTGTGAAGTGGATCCAGCCTTGAAGGCTCGGCCCTCCCGCCACGCTCTGGCTCACAAAGCGAAGACCCTGGACCCACATGCATACGCGTAAACCCATTTCCCAGCAGTGGGCAGGGTGGCATGAAACTGGAATAAGCTGTGGTTTCTTTATATGAAAAAACAATTTAACTTAGAGTGAACACTAGAATAAATATTCTAAGTGTTAAACATAAAAATAAGTAATTAGGAAGGTTGGTAAATTGTGGGATGGTAGTGCAGTTGGCCGGGTAAGCAGTTGTATGAATATGGCCTGACAGATGCGTCCTTGGACCCCAGGAAGAAGAGAGATAAAGGGTCCCTGACCTGACATCGTAGCAGGCAGCTCACAGCCTCACCCCAGCAGCCCTGGCTTCTGAGCATCACTAACCAAGGAGGATTGAAAACGTGACAATTTACCATTAAAAAATGGTAATATTAGCCACCCTTTATTGAACACTTACAGCATCCCAGGTGTTGGCTAGGCTCGTCACATGCATCTCCTTATTCCATCTCAATAGAAGCCAAGTTTAAGAGGTATTCTTGTCCCCGTTTTACAGATGAAGAAACTGAGACTCAGAGAAGTCAAGAAACTTAACTTAAGCCATTCATCTAGTAGGTAGTCAGATGAAAATTCAAACTGGGGTCTGTGTGACAACAAAGACTGATGTTCTGCATCTGGGATCCTTTTCTTTGGTCTGGAGGGTAGTCCTCAAAGGGAAGGGATGGACCATGATCTTTTCCCAAAGGTCTGGGATCCTGCTGCTCTCCAAGAGCTACAAGGTTAACCCCAAGCTCGCCATCTTGGTTTCTGTACTTGGAGCCATACTGAGAACAGAGGTTGGTTCAATGCCTTGCAACAGGAGGCTGTGAAATGTGGAGAGAGTGAGGGTATAACTGGCGGTTAGTACCAAGCTCCAGGGCATTCATCCTTGGATGTGCAGTGCTGGATGATGAAGTACAAGACACAGTAGCTTCTCTACTGAGAGATGCTGGTGGAGGAAGGAGCCCAGACGTATGGGTTCCAGTCCTGGCTCTGTCATGAATGCACTGGCTGACTGTGGACATGCCCTTGGTCATCCTCAGCCAGAGGGACCAGTTGAGTTCCAAGGGCTCCCACAATACATGGTTTTGGGTCTGGATGGGCATTGGGGCTGCCCAGTGGTTGAGAGAGGCTGCCGCACTCTGGCTCGAGATCCCTCGGTCAACTTCCCACCCAAAAGATTTTCCAAAGAACAGGCTGCCCAGGTAATGGATCACCTTCATGTGCACCTGTGGTCCAGGTCCACATGCTTGGCATTGTATGTGCAACCCACATGCCCATGTACACAGAAGATAGGGTTCACCACTGACCACAAGGGATCATTCTGGAACCCCCAAACTCCTTCGAGAGCAGAAGGCTTGAATTTAAATGGTGGCCACAGAAGAATGAGGACAAAAGTTGGTGTCAGATCATCTGGATTATAGTTCCAGCTCCACCACCCCCTCAGTTGAGGCATCATCGTACTTGCTGCCTAGAACCGCTGGGAGGATTAGCAGTCACATGTGCAAGCTCCTTGAGTCATGCCTGGCACATAGTAGGAGAGTTATGGATGCTGGTTTTCCTTCCCAGCAGGCAGCATGAGGGGTCATCCTGATGAGCCCAGCCTCCAGGCACAAGTTTGCCCAGCCCTTCTCAGACCAGGAAGTGCTCACCTATTTGCACATGGCTTCATCTCTCAGAGTAGAAACCACCTGCTTTAGAACTACCTGGGGCCTCGTTAACTTAAAAATCAAATTATAACTGATGATAGCAAGAAAATACCTCATGGTCAGGGAATAGAAAGCAGTAAAGTGGGGTCAGGGAGGACTTCTTGGAGGTGACATTTGAAGAAGGAACTGATTTAGGAGATCTAGAAGAGAGTATTCCAGGTGTTGTCAAGAGTGACTCACCACTGTGATAGGTGAACCCCACCCAGGGTTGGAGAGTGGCCTTACTCAGTAAACCTACTTTCTTCCTTGTCACCCAGGGGGTGCACGACCCAAAGGGTACTCGAAAGGAAAATAAGTCTCGGCTAAAGGTGGAAAGCCGAAAAAGATCTTTGGTGCTCCTCGGCACAGGCGGGTACATCAGAGGACCCTGGCAGACGAGGGGGAGCTTCAATTAGTTAATGAGCCAACACATCTTAATTGAGAACCTACTAATTTCCAGACATCGTTCTGGGCACTGTCCCAGAGACAACAAGGAACAAAGGAAAGGTTTCTGCCCTGGTGAGACTGACTTTCTGGTGGGGAGATCCAGACAGTAATTATCACATATACATATAACAGAAATAGGAAACACAGGAATGGGGGCAGAGTGACTGAGGCATGGGCTGCTTTACTTCAGAGGCTGATGGCATTTTCTAAGGAGATAGATATTTGAGTGGAGACCTCACTAATGAGAGGGACCAGCCAGGCAGAGCTCTGGGGTAGGGGCTTTCTAGTTACAACAGCACCTGCAAAGGCCCTGGGGCAGGAACGAGCGTGGCTTCCTACTGGGAAAGATACTGGAGCATGAAACAAGAACCAATAGAAAGTGAGTTGGGAGAGGGAGGCAGGAAGGTGCCAGATAATGTACACCTTGCAGACCCCAGGAAGAAGCGTGGATTTTCTTCTAAGTGCATCAGGGAGGTGTTGGAGAATTTCAAGTTGGGGGAGAGAACATGATCAGATTTATGACTTAAAAAAATTCCTCTAGTTGCTGTGTGGGCTGCTATAAGAGTTATAGAGGAGAAACCAGCGAGATGGCCAGTGGCTGAAGAGTAATGATGATCACAGTGGCAGTAGCGGTGGCAGGCCACGGCAGTGGAGGTGGAGCACAGTCGTCAAACTCAGGATATATTTTAGAGGTGCGATTGTCAGCATTAGCTGCTGGGTTTGACATCGGGGGTGGAGAAATGAGAAGAATCAATGCCCAGGCTTTGGGTCTGACCCCCAAACAGGGTAGACAGGCCCTTGAGGAGTGAGTTGGTCACCTGGAGAGTTGGCAGTAGAGCCAAGACCACAGAAGCCCAGTGTCCTGGGAGCCTGGGACTCGTGGCCCTCCCCAACCACCTACCACCTACCTAAAATAGATGATAGTCCAGCAGCCCGTCCACCAAGATCTTTGACATGACCCTTACATGAGGCCGACATTCTAGAGCCCTGTGCCTGAGAATACCTTGAGAGGTTACCTATGCCCCCAGCAACCTATATCTCTGTAACCTTGACCAGTGAAATCTAAATTAATGGCTAATTAATCACCATGGCCAAGGTTTGTTTCATATCCACAGCTCAATTATCACCTGGGTACAATAATAGTCTGATCCTATCAGGGAGCAAGGAGCTCCTAATTGTTTAGAACTTTAATGTCCTAGTAACCCCAAGACACAACGTGCACATACTCATGTATAGTTCAGGGCGTAAGTGGCAGACAGAATAATCCACCCCCCAAAGATGTCCTAATCCTGGGAACCCATGAATGTATCACCTTACATGACAAAAGAGACATTGCAGGTATGATTAAGTTAAGGATCTTCAGATCGGGAGATTATCCTGGATACCTGAGTGGGCCCAGTCTAGTCACAGGGTCTTTAAAAGGGAGGTAGGAGGGTCTAACTCAGAGTAGGCATCAGAGTGATGGAAGAAGAGGTTGGCATGAATAGAGGAAGGGGCCACAAGTCAAGGAATGCAGGCGGCCTCTGGAAACTGATAAAAGCAAGAAACGGATTCTCTCCTAGACCCTCCAGAATGAACTGGCCCTGCTGACACCTTGATTTCAAGATCTCTTACCTCCAAAACTATATTTTTTAAGACACTAAGTCCAGTAATTTCTTACAGCAGCCTTAGGAAACTCATACATCTTACTTTGCATGACGCACTGTTGTAGTGATTTATACTTATTATCAGGAAACGTTCAATCAGAGGGGTCAAATGATCCAAGGCCCTTTAGGTGGAAAATGGAAGGACATGGGTTAAAACCAAGACTGGTCAATTGGAGAGCCATTCTCTTAGCCACAGCGGGGTACAGACCTTCTCTGTCACATGAGGAGGGTATCTCTGCAGACCCACACAGTCAGAGGCTCACAGCCTGGCCTGGGAGTGGGTGGAAATGACCCCACATGCCAGGATGCAAGGCATGGACTGGGTCCCGTGGAGGGAAGTGGAGGGACCAGTGAAGGTTTGAGTGGAATGGGCCAGGTAGAGGGTAGAAGCGAAACGGATGCAGCAGAGGTGTTTTTAGACTCCATCAGACTTGGAGACTTGGGATGAGGGGGCAGGAGGATCATGGGTGGTCTCTGGCTTGGGTGCTGTGTGATGTCATGTTCTGAGGCAAGCCACCCAAGAGGAAGCCCAGAAGGGTCTTTTATGCCACACAGGGCCCATCGTCTGGCAGACAGGCTGGGCTTTAACAGCTTAGGTTGGTGATGGAGTCCGTCTTGGTACAGTAGGGTTGCTTGGCCAGGATTCTGTCCCTTGTGATGCCTGAAGACAGAAAATGCTTGCACAGGGCTAATTTATTTGACCCCCACTTCTTAGGAACCAGATATTAACATATTCTTACAGAAAGAGAGCTCGGACAGACCATCTTTGGTAAGATTTCGACAGATAAATTTTTCCGATTATAAAATTAACCCAAAATCACTATGGATAATTTTGACAAGGCAGAAAGAAATCCTGTCACAAAAATGGACTTCCTAGGCCAAAGGGGATGTGCATCTTTTTCCCAATTTTTTATTGTGCTAAAATACAAAAACATAAAATTTAGCATCTTACCCATTTTTAAGCATACAATTTAGTGCAATTAAGTGCATTCATATTCTTGTACAACCATCATCATTATCTATCTCCAGAATGCTTCATCTTGCAAAACTAAAAATCTGTCCCCACTAAATATTAACCCCCCTTCCCCCCACAGCCCTTGGCAGCCACTGTTCTACTTTCTGTCTCTATAATTTGGAGGATGCACATTTTTTAAGTTTGTATATGTATATGTGTATATATATATATATGTACACACATATACATATATATGTATACACATGTATTTTATGCCTTATATATTTTAAATGTAAAATATATAAAATATTTTCTATTTTTATATAGAAATATAAATACATATATTTTATATATACATAACACATATACATGTATAGTCAAATTGCCCTCCAGAAAGTTTATATCAACGTACACTCTCTCCTGCGCACCCATTTTCACCGCCTCCATAACAGCTTTGGGATTTGAGGATTAAAAAAAAAAAAACTGATCTTTGCTAATTTAGGAGAAAAATCCTAACTTGCTTTTGATTAATATTTTTAATACTTGCACAGTGTTCCATCCAGGAAGCTGTGCTGTTGTTTCATTGACGGGTTCTCATGAGCTTGTGTGTTTCAGACATTTCCAGACTTTGGGTTTTATCAGTTACGCTGCTGTTAACATCTCTGTGTTTAAAAGCTTCACTGACGTCCCGTGTTGTTTCTGTGTTTTCAAGGGCGCTATGATGCCCGGGCCCGAGTCCTCATCTGCCACATGACCTCCCTCTTCCACATGCCCTTGGCAGAGCTGGATCTCCTTGAAGAGACATTCCTGGAGAGCCTGAAGGACACCAAAGAGGAGGAATCTGAGTAAGGCAACTCTGGGATCCCTGCCCCACCTGCCAAGAATCGAGGACTGCTACCTGAGTTCCCTTTTCAGATATCTGTCCTCTCTTTCCCATTCCCCCCACTAAAGACACAAGTCACTTGCCCTCTCTGGGTCCCAGTCCTCATTTCTAGGAGGAGGGGATTGAATGGATGATTGCTAAGGCCTTGTGACTTCAACATCCCATGGCCCCGACACCCCGCTTCACATCAGGTTCTTATGACAGCTTGTCCATGGGCCGGAGTGGCCTGGGTTCAAATCCCACCTCTGAGATCCATCTGCTTTTTGACCTTGGGCAGCTGCACCCCTCCCCCACCGCCGCCCCGCTACTCTAAGCCACAATATTCTCATCTATAGAATGGGAATAAGGATAGCGTCCTCCCAGGGTCATGGTGAAAAACGAATGTGCTCATATTCCAGGGTACTTGGCCCAGAATGCCGCGAACAAGTGTCGGTAGGCATGAGTCCTTCCCTTCCCCCGCCTGCCCCTGTATTTACCAGTTGCAGAGCGGCTTTGCTATCTGTGCACTGTCGGCAGTGTATGGAGTGGGAAATTATCCTAGCAACTTGGCCGGAGCTCACTCAGCTCTTTGCTGAGCGCCTTACGCAGCGTCTGATCCCAGAGCAATCAATCGATCCAGTCGCAGCCTAATTGCAGGCTCCTGGCACCAGGCACGTCTCCCAGCCCGGGGTTTTGTTCGGCCTCGATAGTTTTCTTTGAGCAGCCAGGTTGTACCAGCTCAGCCCAGCTGGGAAGTTAGCTCTGACGCTAAGTTTAGAACTGGAGCCGCCCTCCTGCCAGGGTTTGAAGGGCAAAGGGAGAGGTTGGTTCCTTGAGAAAGGAGGAAACTTGGTCTGCTGAAATAACCTGAAAACAGACTGTTTTGACTCTCAGAGTTGTGTCAATAAACACCCACACCCAGGTCAATTACCACCATCACAAGGGCTCCCCAGATTCTGGGGATATACTGGACAATCGTGGTATCTTATGTGCCTTGAAATGAAGGACACTCTGAACTATTGATTGGAAAGCTTATTGTCAGGAAAGAAACATATTACCCAGAGGATTTGTTCTAATAGTACCAGTAGCATCAGGTTGGGGAATAGGTAAAATGAGAAGTTCCAACATGACCCAGCTCTGCCCCTAACCAGCCGTGTGATCATGAGCGAGTTAGTCAACTTCTCTGGGTCTCAGTTTCCTTACTTATAAAATGGGGATAAGAATAGCACCCTGCTCTTAGGGTTCTTGTGGGGCTCCAATGAGTTCACACATGTAAAGTGCTTCGAGCAGGGTTTGCCCAGAGTCACTAGTTGATAAATATCATTTATCTGCTCTTGTGTTTACTATCACTGCCATTATTACTATGTATGGGCTGTTTCCTCAGAGAAATACGCCACATGTGGAATTTTTTAATTCAATGTTAGGGACTTTGGAGACCTCTCAGGTTCTGTCTGTGGTTTACGGGAGGTTCTGAGACCCAGGGGAAGCACAGCGGCCGTCCAGCCAGGAGACTTTGTGCTGTCTGATTCTGCTAGCAAGCCGCTATGTGGCCCTGGGCATGCTGCTTTCTCTCTCTCTGGGCACCAGTGCCAGCTTTTTCACCTATGCAAGTAGAGGATCAAATTATATACAGGTTTCTTTTAACTCTAAGGTTTTATGTTTCCACAAGGTGAGCTTATCACTTGGCACCCCAAGGCGATCCTTTGCAGCGGGGTGTGACATACCACCCTTCTGTTCTTGAGTCCCCATCTGAGCCCCGAGGCCATCCCAGCTTCCCCTACTTGTTTGTGACTTTATTTCTCCATGCCTCAGTTTCTTCTTCTCTAACATGAGGATAATGGCAGTATCTCCATCACAGTGCTATGGAGAGAATTCAGTTAACTAATACGTATCAAAGGCTTAGACCAGTGCCTGACACATAGTAGGTCTTGGTAAATGTCAGCTGGAGGTTGATACTGGTCACATCGTAACAACATTGTCAACTAAACTTTTATTGAGTGGTTACTGGATGCAAGCACAAGGTGTCACCTCATTTGGTGCTCATAACAAACCCCTCAGGGTTTTGCAGGGGAAGAAACAGGAGGTCAGAGGGGGACATAACTCGCCCAAGGCCACACAGCCAGTCAGGGCATCCTCTGATTCAATCTCCATATCCAGTCACTTGCTGCATCCCTCAAGGCATGGTTAACCATCCCAGGTTCTTTCCTTGATCCCAAAGAAAGCAGTAGAGATAGTTTAGTTTAGTTTAGTTTAGTTTAGTTTAGTTTAGTTTAGTTTAGTTTAGTTTAGTTTAGTTTAGGTTTGGTTTGGTTTGGTTTGTTTTGGTTTGGTTTGGTTTTTTTGGGCAGGGGGCTTTCTGAACTTTTACTAGAAAAGCATCCCTAGACAGCCCAGGGATAAGTTCTCCCTCTCTATCAACTGGAGAAGGTGAATCCAAAACAGAAGAGGGCGGTGGTGAGCACAGGAGCGTGAGAAACAGCCTCTGAAGGGAGACGAGATGGCAGCGAGTGAAACTGATCTGTGGAACCCTGAGATGGGCCGTGTGGCCTCTTGCTCTCTGCACTGAGTGTCTGTGGCTTCAGCCAGGAGTCTGGCCCAGATCTGCGTTTGGGTATCAGCATCCGCCTTTGGAAGGCTGACGTGGAGTGCCACGTCAGGGTTGTCTCTGGCACTCCCCAACACGAGCGTGGCGCGTGACTCTGATGGCGTAGGTTGCCACGCTGTTTAACCAGTGGGCGAAGCCGGTAACAGGCACAGGGCTTTATTTGGATTACTGTGTTGCGTGAGTTCCCACTTCCAAATCTGGGATGCATCGTCGATGTAATTCAGAGCAGATGTCTCCTCCTGTGCTTTGGATATTGAACTCCAGTCAGAAAATTGAAGTAATTGCAGGAGCAGAATGCTGCGATCCTTAATGATGATGGGGAAAGTGCTTCTTTTATGTACAGGGCAGGTATTAAAAACGTTCAAGGACCACATAAATAAAGAAATCGATGGGCAGTTCAGGTGAACATTAAGAGTGAGTGCTTTAGCAAAATAGCTTTAGGAAAAATATATTCTTTTTGATTCAGCCAATGTTTATACACATTTAAATAATAATACAAAGCAGAATATCAGAGATTAGAGTATATTGTCTATCTAATCTTTGTAAAATTGATTTGATATACTAGTATTCATACCTTTAAATAAAACAACTTCGAGAACTATATTTACTTTTTAGTTATTTTATTGCCTTTAGGCGGTGAGTTTTTCCCCTCCGTAAACTCAGCTAAAAGGTATGGCTATCTAGTATCAGATGTGCCGATGTCACTGTAGGAACAATCTAGAAGCAGATGGTGCTCACAAATGTCAAGGGCACCAACTCAAAATTCTGACTATGTTCATAAAAATAAATTCGTAATAATCATCAGAATTTTATAGCATTCCAGATTTGTTCTACTATCCCATAATATTTTTCTTGAGGGTGATTGGCCTATGCTATGACTAAATAGCAGAGCCAAAATGTCTACTTCCCACCCCTCTGGTTTTCACAGATGTGGACAGTGAGTGAGCGAATAGATCACTGCAACAAGATGTCCATATCCAGTCCTCATGGGAATGATTCGGTTCCAATCAAGAAATGTTTTCTAAGCACCCTCCAGGTCCCAAGCCCAGGGCCAGCTCCTAAAGGTGGAGGGCAGGAAAGACTTGACCTGTGGCCTGAAGGTTTGGCCCCGTGATTCTCAAACATGACATACAGGAGATGCCTGGAAAGCTTGTTACAGGTAGTTTTTCCAGCCCCACACCCAGAGCTGCCCAGAGCTTCCCAGAGCTTCCAACCCAAGAAGCTGTGCTTTTAACAGCTACCCCCTGGGGATTCTGATGCAGTTGATCCAAAGCCTATTCTTTGAAAATCGGTGGTCTAGACTCCAGGCTAAAATAGTGCGGAGGGTTACAGGGGCCCAGAGTCAGGACATTTAGTTATCCTTGAGGTTCAGGCAGGCTTCCTAGAGGAGGTGTCTCTTGAATGATGAGTAACATTTAGCCAGATGAAGGTGAAAAGGTCCTTGGCAACAGAGGGCCAGCAGGAACACAGGTACGGAGGCATAGGCAGTGTGCGTGCAGGAGTTCAGTGTTTCCGGGGGGTAGAGTATAAGTTAAGAAGTGAGGAGCAATGAGGCTCTGAAGGAGGCAGGCACCAAGTCATTGCGGGTCTGAGTATTACTTGGAGAGGTGACACTATCTTCAAGGCAAAGGGAGGGCCAGGAGCGAGAAAGAGAGGGATGCAGACAATGGTGATTATATCTTCCTGTGTGACTTTAGTCACTATGGTGCTGCCGTCATCCTTCTATTTCCAGTCCCTAAGTGAGAAAATTGAGGCTCAGAAAAACTGGGTGAGCCAGCGAGATCATGGCAGAGCTGGCCTCAAGTACCTCTGCCCCAAACGTCCAGACTATTTCCCAGGCAGCGTTTGTTGAATGAAATGCTGCCTGACTCACAGAGCCAGCTGTTTGTCCCAATGCATGTTCCTGTTGTACATCCCTCAGCAATTTGAATTTTCCCTCAGGCCTTGAACTCTGCCAAAAGCAACTAGTTTGCAGCCTTCCAGTTTACGCTGAGTAGTGCTAGCAATTAAAGACCAAGGTTATGTCTCCTACACTGAGGAAGAAATTATCAGAATAATAAAAGCGATGATAAGAGCAACAAATGTATCAGAAAGATTACATATGCCAGTGCTGTGTGTGGATTATTTCATTTAGCTCTCCAAAAAACCCCTGAGAATGAAATACTATCATTATCCCCATTTGCTGGATGAGGAAACTCAGGTGGGATCGGTAATGTGTGCATAGCCCCAAAGTTAGTGTGTGACTATCAATTAAGATGGGCTAGGTGTTGCCTCAGTAACAAATGACCTCTAAATCTCAGTGACTTTCAGCAATGCAGATGCATTTCTTGGTCATGCTGCATGTCCACTACAGATTGGCTGTGGTTCTAGTCCATGCTGTCTTGGTTTTGGGTCCTAAGCTGACAGAGTAACCTCTATCTGGAACATTGCCAGCCTCAGGGCAGTGTAAAGGGAGACTTAGCAGCCTCTTTCACTGACTTAGAGATTCTGCTGGAATTGACACACATCCTTATCACCTACCTTATCACCTCTGTTTCATTGGCTAAAGCAAGATATATGACCATTCAGTTCAACAGGGCAGGGATGTATAACCTTTCGGTAGGGAGGACCAGAGCAGGAAGGACTAACTGAGTATTTGGTGGATGGTGATGCACTAGCACCACAGGTTGTGTTTACGGGTTTGAATCCTGACCTCAGAACCCATGCTCCTACTCGCCGTCGGCCTTCCGCTTCGCTAGATGTGTGTGGGTCAGCCTCATCCCACACACCTGATGGCCTGAATTTCAGTCAAGGAAAGCCAGTGCCTTGGATGTGCATGGAGATTTTTATCGTTGGTTTCCAATTCTCTGCGGCAAAGCAACTGAGTAGTGCTGTGCTTCACACCCAAGAGCTGCTTAGGACAAAAGTTGGTTGAGATGAGCTGGCAGAGCACCAAAAAGCAGAGCAGATCCCTGAATGCCCAGCTCAGATCCCATTTCATGTGATGACTGGAGGAGGAACTGTTTCTCACCCTCATGTGTGGTTCATGAGGAAAGAGATGGAGAGGAAACAAGTATGGTTAGCACCTCGTTGTTCTGCTCACCGAGACATGGTACCCAGGACACCGCACTCAGGCTGCCCTCAGTAATAGTGTCAATTGAAGGGGTGAAGAAGGAATGACCTTCACTTTTACAAACCAACTACCTTAAGAAGTAGATGTTATCATCCCCATTTTACAAAAGGGGAAACTGAGTCTCAGGCAGATCAAGGACCACCGTTTTAATCACCATTCGCAGTGTGCCACTGTGCCACATGCTTGGCAGACTTTCTCGTCACTGGTCCCACAAGCCTTCAGGAGGTGGGTACTATTAGCCCTTAATTTGCCTGGAATATGAGTACATTAAAGAAACTGCTTCTAGGATAAGATAAACCACGTGAAGTACAAAGCATGACATGCAGGAATTCCTCAATAAATATTAACCGTTTCTCTTTTATTAGTACCATCATCTGCTATCATTCTAAACACTGAATTAGTTGTCCAAACTCCAACTCCAGTTCAGAGTTCGCACTCGTAAAGACCGCCCCAACTTGCCCTCAGTCTCTTGTCCTGCTCCTTGTTGTCCCAAAGCCCTGAGGCCTGGGCGTCCAACTGATCACGGGACATTAGTGACACTCCTGAACACTCGCGGTGGCCATTCTCAGGATTCTCCTGATTCTAAATACTTCTCTTCTGCCACATGTTATAGCCTTTAAATTTCAAGTTCGAATGAATTTAGCCAGTGCCCCAAAGCTAAAGTCTCCAGTACAGACGTTTTTTAACTCATCTTTGAAATGATGATTCTGAAGGAAATTAGTTTCCAAATCTCCCTGAGGGAGGTGAGCTCAGAAGGCAGAGTTGTGGGGAAGGGAAGGGAAGAGGAAGGTGATGGAGTCTGTGATTCTATTCAGTACCTGTTCTGGGTCCACCTACTAAAAGATATTTCTGTGCTTCTTTTGCTATTATTTTTATTATTATTATGTTCTTTTGTCTTTTCATCATTCAAATTGCAACCCTGTTAGGATGGATCCAGAGGGTAAGTAGCGCATCCCACACACTGGGATTCCCCAGCTGGGTTTTAGAATGTTTTCAGCTTTTTAAAACCATCAATGGGCCCAAGGTGACTTTGATGCCTTGCTCTGTGTGACAGAGTACCCAGCATTGATTCCAGTTTGGGGGGTTGGGGAAGCAGGTAGGTCTCAAGGGTCCCAGGACATAGCCGGCCCTAAAGACCATCCTCTTCTCCCCCAGAACGGCAGAGGCGTCCCGGAAGAAGAAAGAAAACCGGAGGAAATGGAAGCGTTATCTTTTGATAGGCCTGGCGACTGTTGGAGGCGGGACAGTGATCGGTAAGGCCCGCTCCTGGTGAGACAGTGGCACAGGGCCAGTGTAGTGTGGAGTGAGGGATGACACCAGGCTGGGAGCAAGAGTGGAGCGTGCAGAGGACCAGTGGGAGGTGGCCCCAGGCACATAGTAGGTGCTTTGTCAGCAGTGTGTTCATTAGTATTGTTAGCAGCCTCCGTGGGAGGTGGTGGGAAGCTGATAGGGGAAGAACCCAGCAGGCCATGTCCCTACTCCCGCCTTTACCCACCATGGGCTGTTTTCCTTACAGGAGTGACTGGGGGTCTCGCTGCCCCTCTTGTGGCTGCTGGAGCTGCGACAATCATTGGCAGTGCTGGGGCAGCAGCCCTGGGCTCGGTGGCTGGCATCGCTGTCATGACCTCGCTGTTCGGTGCAGCTGGGGCTGGCCTGACAGGTAAGGTTCAAAAGCAGTGGTGGGCTATGAGGGATTTTCAGCCAGGGTGGCCCAGCTCCTAAAAGGCACGCTCTGATTCTCCCCAGTGCTGGCACCCAGAGGATGGAGGAGGAGGCTATGGCTTTTCTCATGCTGGGTCCCATCCCTGCCAGAACCTGCAGCAGGCTTCACAGAGAACTGGGCAGTAGCCTGACGTGGGTTGGGATAAGGGTTGAGTGTGAGTAGCTGCACCTTGCGTAGACTTCCTGAGAAGGGTCTAATTGGACCCACTCGTCACCATTTAGGAAGTTTCCAGACAAGCTACCTCAGAGACACAAGGGCTCCCTCGTGTAAGAGCGACCCTTCATTTATCAGCATCACCTGGGGGAGCTTCTCCAAATCATATGTGTCGACAGCCCCCCAATCCCACACAGAGATTCCTGTCCCACACCTCAAGTGGGCACGTCACTTCCCACATTGAGCATCTTGGTCAGCGCGAGCCACTTTTACTGAGAGGAGTGTGTTGTACCCCTGACGTTTGTGGGCAGAAAGAATGACATAGAACCTATGGAGTCAGGACCGAGCAGTGGTTGTGAGTCTGGGCTCTGAGTTCCAGCCCCAGCTCTGCCACTCGGGGGCTGGCCAGCCTCTGGAAGCCTCTTCCCCTCATCTGTAATCAGAGATGATAATGGCACCTACCTTAACGAGCTAAACCACGAGACATTTGTCCAGGGGCAGGGCATGCAGTCAGGGCTCACTGTGTGAGTGGGTGAACACAGAGAGTCACTCGGACTGACGTTCGCCAGGGTCCCCACTCACCTCCATTCTTGTGTTTGTATCTGGGTCTTTAGGGTACAAGATGAAGAAGCGCGTTGGGGCCATCGAAGAGTTCACGTTTCTGCCTCTGACAGAAGGCAGGCAGCTGCACATCACCATCGCCATCACAGGGTGGCTGGCATCCGGCAAATACCGTAAGAGCCAGGGGTGGAAGCGGGTGGGCATTGGCTGAGCCGCACCTGCTGCTCTGGGCCAGACCCTGGGCTAGGCTCTTGCCCCTGTATGTCTTTAGAGGATGGGAAGGGGAGCACCATTTAACAGAGGAGGAAACTGAGGCTCAGAGAGGTGAAGAGACTTTATCCCACATCAGTGTACTCATTCATCCATACGTTACCTATGCATTCAACTCTCTAACCATCCAGCCATCTACCCATCTATCTACACATCCATGCATTCATCATCCACTCACCCAGCTATCTATTCACTCATGCACCTACCCATCCACCCATCTATCTACACATCTGTCCATCTATCCATCATCCATCCATCTATTTATCCATCCACCTATCCACTCATCTATCTACACATCCATCCTTTCATCATTTATTCATCCAACTATCCTCCCACCCATCATGGCACCCATCTACCATCTATCTATACATCTATCCATCCACCCATCATCCATCCATTCATCCAACTATTCGTTTATCTACCTTTCGCCCATCTATCTGCACATCCATCTATTCATCCAACTCTCTATTCATCCATCCACACACCCATCCTCCTATCTATCTACACATCTATCCATCCATTCATCCATCATCTGTCCATCCAGCTATTCATTCACCCACCCATCCACCCATCTACCCACCTATTCAGCAGTATTTATAGAGTACTATATACACCATTTGCAAGACACTGAGCCAGGCCCTAGGAATTTAGTAGTGAGAAGCACAGTCATGGCTTTTGCTCCCATAGAACATATGGTATGAGGCACAAGACAGACTGTTACGCAAGTAATTACATAAGGGAAGCTTTATGGATGGTACAATAGGGGAAGCTCAGTGTTTCTGGAGAATGAGGAAACATTTCCTAAAGGAAACAGCATTTAGGCTAAGGACTGGCCAGGAATTGGCTGAGTAAAGAAGGAGCAAGAAATGTATATACCAAGTAAAGGGGCAGCATGTACAAAGGTCCAGGGATGCAAAAGAACCAAAAAGAGCACAGAACGGCTAGAGCAAGGAGCGAGGAGACAGGAGTGTGCGCAGGGCCAGATCACGCAGGAGCATGTGAGGCCGGGAGTTTGAATGTACCCTCAGATCAGGTGGAATATCGCCAAGGATTTAAGCACGTAAGTGAGAGGTCAGTACACCCTGGCTGTGTGACCTCAAGCAAGTTCCTTAACCTATCTGTGCCCCCGCTACTTCATTTGTGAAGCGGGACTAATTATTCATGCCTTTCAAGGTACTCACAAAAAGTAAATTAAACAAGGTAACGTGTGGCAGGCACCTGGTTTCTCACTGGCATTCCACAAACACTAGTTTCCTTTGCCCCTGCTCTAACTCGAACGTGCGTGCATGTTTTAGGGGATTCCACCAAGGTGGTATTGAGGACCGACACCGTGGCCGGCTCAATGCCTGGCTCACTTTGCAAGTGCCCAGTGCGAGGCTCAGCACACAGTCCCTCGCTCAGAGGGGGAATAGGGTGGGCCAGGGAATCTGGAGCATTGCAGACGCGCATGCTCAAAGCCTCCTCATTCTCAAATCCCTGGGACCCGAGGGTGCAAGTCAAGCTCTTCTAAACGACACAGGAGAAAGCAAGTGGGAAAGCACTCAGGCTCCGTTCAGAGGCATTGCCTGGTACCAGAGTCCTGTTAGTGTGTGACCACTAAGCCCTGTCCCCACTGACAGCAAGTCTCTAACTATTGACTGAGCACCTGGTCCTCAGGCATTGTACCCATGCAATAGCAACTTGATGCACACCACCCTCTGAGGCGGGGGGGCGGGGGGCTCTGTCTGCTCCACTAATAGCTGCCACTCATTGGCAGGGGGTGGGCCTCTTGCCCCTCCAGCTGAGGGTAGTGGTCCCTTGGGGCTGCCTATCTGGGAAAGTAGGGGTGCGGTATCCTCTATCACAGACAGGAGAGACGCCACCTACCTGTGTCCTCCCCAGGCACCTTCAGCGCCCCGTGGGCTGCTCTGGCCCACAGCCGTGAGCAATACTGCCTGGCCTGGGAAGCCAAGTACCTGATGGAGCTCGGCAACGCCCTGGAGACCATCCTCAGTGGTCTTGCCAACGTGGTGGCCCAGGAGGCCCTAAAGTACACCGTGTTGTCTGGTAAGCCTCCCCATCCCCACAGCCAACAGCATGCGCACCGTTCCCAACCCACGCTGGAACCATCCCTCTGCATACCTGAGGCCCCGGGTGGACCAGGCACTGTGCTGGGCCCCAGGAACTTAGAGAGGTTAAGGCTACATTCCTGTCTGTGAGAAGTATACGGTCTTTGTGGGGAGGAGGCAGGTGAAAAACCAACAACATTATTTTGTAAGATATCTGTTATTCATATTGCTGCATAAGAAGCCACCCCAAAACTCAGTGACTTAAAATAATAATCATTTGTCATAATAGCTTAGGATTTGTTTGGCTGATCTTTGCTGGGTCTGCCTATGCATCTGTTGGTCAATTGAGTGTCCACGGATCTAGGCTAGCCTCGTCTGGGGCAGCTCAGCATTGCTCCATTTGTCTCTTGTCCCCCTCCCAGGATCCACAGGCTAGCCCACACCAGTGCTAGAGTACATGAGAGGCCAGCCCCGATGCAGAAGTCTGTTTCAAGTCTCACTTCTAGGAACATCTCGTTGGCCAGAGGAAGTCACATGGCTGAGTCTAGAGTGAATGTGCAGGGCAAGGGGACCAGGGGGACTGCAGAGCCTCAAGGCAAAGCATGAGGGTACGGTGCGAAGGGACAAATTAGGGCCATTTTTGGAATCTCATGCATAACAGATGCTTGACCAGAAGGGATCTAATCCATGTATCAGAAACGCATGAGCTTCAGTTTTCTTCTTTGCTATTTAGCAATTTGCCAACACTTGGAAAACTTATAGATCCCACGTTAGAGAGTGCATGCCCTCACCCGGGCTTCCGTTAACCAGCCAGTCACTTCCTCCAGTGACCATCACCGCCTTCAACACTGATTTCCCACCTCCCCAGGTATCATAGCTGCCCTGACCTGGCCGGCCTCACTCCTCTCTGTCGCCAATGTCATCGACAACCCCTGGGGCGTGTGTCTCCATCGATCAGCAGAGGTTGGCAAGCACCTGGCCCACATCCTGCTCTCCCGCCAGCAGGTACCTGGGAATGGCTGCGGGTGGGGGCCAGCGGGGAACCGAGGGGGTGGACTTGTGCACAGACATCAGCCCTAGAGACAAGCCCACGTGGAGTAGCTTTAGGGAAGTGGGTGGTCTTCACTGCTCCTCCAGTTCAAGTCACGAAAATATCCTAGTATGGACCAGTAAGAATTATAGACTGTGCATCTCTTGCAGGTAATTAGGTGAGGACTGAATAGGAGAGGCATCTGCAGGTATGGACAAGGCCAGGTATTCCTTCCTAGAAACATAGAGCTCCCGTCTGAGCAGCTTGTCGGTGGCCCAAACGCCATGTAACGTGGTCTGGGTTACATCCACATTCAGGCAGTCGAAGGCAGGAAAGTGGAATGATGGGCATTCCTAGAAGTCTCACCTATGGCCTCCCTACACATCCCCTGGCCAGGACTCAGCCCTGTGGCCATGCTACCATGCTCCAGGAGAGTTAGAGAAGCTCAATCTTGGGCTGCGTAGCCATGTGCCAGGAAACCTCAGAAGTTCTGTCACCAAGGACGGGGAGCATGGGTGTTGGCAGCTGAGGAGCAGCCTTTGCCACGAGTTCCCGCAGCATCGTGGCACTATTTAACGGAGGGTTTTCTGTGGTCGTAAAGTGAGGTGGGAGCGGGGTACATCCATGTGCTGGCATGAAAACGGGGAAAAGAACTAGACTGGCAAGAGCAGACCAGACCTTTGGGGTTCATCTGCTTCTTCCCTCTTCCACGTTGAACTCATACCCACGTACCCCAGATGACTTCCTTTTTCTCATGAGTTGCCTTTTCTACAAGTTCTTTATCAGAAAGTTTCTCTTTACATCCAACTCGCTACCTGCTCTCATAATTTAAGGCCAATGTTCCATGTCCCACTTTCCTATCTAGGAACAGAACAGCTATCCCTACCATGTCACTCTTTGCCTTTTTACCCATCTCACCTGGGGGTACCTTCTGCCTCCTCTTTCTGGCTCTAGAAGAGCCCCACTTCACAAGGCAGATGAGTCCTTGTGTCCTGGGGAAGAAGAGATGGCGGCTGGATAATGATTTGAGATGAAAGGGAATTAACCTGGCCAGAGGCTGCCTGTCGGCCTTGGAGGAAGCCAGCTGCCCTGGCAGGTGTGTGCTCCTGCGTAGGTGAGGGCCCCGACTCCCCTGATTAAGACATCGACGCTGGGGGCTGGGAGTAGCGCATGTGTGATTCATTATGGCACTGAGGAGTGGGCAAGGGCCGTTCTCATCAGGGCTGACGTTTTGCTGGAACTTACTGTGTCCCCTCCCAGACATCTGTGTCCTTTCTTCCTCAGGGCCGGCGACCCGTCACTTTGATTGGCTTCAGCCTGGGAGCCAGAGTCATCTACTTCTGTCTGCAAGAGATGGCTCAGGAGAAAGGTAAGGCTGGCTTATTGTCATCGGTGAAAACCCTTCCCAAGCTTATCCCCCAGCCCAGAGGTTCTGGACTTGTGATTGTGTTCTCAACTCAGAGAAATGATAGTTAAAAGCTTTAAATAGTTTGAAAATAGACAAAATCGTTAAGTCATTTGGAAAATTGTTTATCGTTTCCGTGTGTAAATCAGAGTGGATGTGAGGTCATGTGATGTTGGCCTTCCGTTCAGTTTTGATGCGTTCTCAAATGGGAGGGAGGGAAGGGAGCGGGAGAAGTCTGAAATCAAGCTGCGCTCCTTCTGCTCCTTCCAAAGGCCCTGGGGGAGAACCCTCGCCTGCCCCTTCCCGCCTCAACCCGCCTCTTGTGTGGTTGCCGGCAGCCCTCCATGTTCCTCTGCTGGTAGCTGCAGCTCTCTGCCCTCTGCCCTCTGCCCTCTGCCCTCTGCCTCCATCTTCACCTCACCTTCTCCTTTGTGTTCTCTTCTCATCTAAGTTCTCATCTAAGGACAGTGTCATTTGATTTAGGGCCCATCTAAACCTAGGATGGTCTCACCTCAGGATCTTTAATTACTTTTACATCATTTAATTACAACTGCAAAGACACCTTTTCTGAATGAGGAGGTCTCATTTATAGGCTCCAGGTAGACGGATCTTTATGGGGGGGCTGCCATTCAACCCACTACAGACACCTTTGAGAGTGTGTCATGCCTTCCAATGACACACTTTCTGTGCTGAGGCAGCAGAAAGCTTGAGTGCCACTGCTCTTGGCCTCCAGTGGGTGAGGGCTCTGGGACAGAATGATAGTTTGGGACAGATCTGTCATCAGAGGCTGCCCATAGGCAGAGGTTGAGGACTGAGGTGCAGAGCCTGGGGCACTCGGGAGTGGCCACTGTTCGTAAGACACAGACCAACCTCTCTCCTGGCGAAACATAGCAGCAGCAGGACCCTGAAGAAAAGGGAAGGGGCTGAGACGGGGCCTGAGAGCAGAGGGTGGATGGGAGGGGCACTGAAGTGACCCTCAGCATTCTCCCTCAGGGTTCCTTGAATGCCCCTCTGAGCCTGTTTCCCCACTTAGAAAACAGAGTTAATAATTCCCACCCCATGTGGTCGCTCTAAGGAGCAAGGGAGGTACCCGTGTATAGTAGTTTTGCAAATTGTAAAAACCCATCATTGACCAAATACAGCTCAAAGATGACAGTTTGCAGCTTCTGCCCTTCAGGTTTTTGCCAACCTGAGACTCCCCCTGAAAATAGCCCCTGGCCACTCTCCTAGTTCCACCAGGGAGTGTGATCTGATTGCTGACCATCTGCTGGCAAGCGAGGAGGGGTGGGAAAGGCTGCCGTGGGCTAGACCCGAGGGAACAGCCGAGTCCAGGGCTGACGGGTGTTATTTTCAGTGTTGGCATCACCAGCAGGTATGGGGGAGACCTGGGAGCTCAGTGGCATGGTCTGTTCCTTTTCTTCATCTTTTGCTAAAATGTCTTCCCAACGTCACCTTGGATGGAGGACCAGAGCTATTTTCCCGGTTGCACAGGTGAGGGGGATGTGCCATTTGGGGCACTTACCAGGGGAGGACCACGCCCCTAGAGCTTTCAGCAGCCTCCTGCTCACCTGGTTTTGCCCACATCGGAAAGCAATGAGGAGGCACCTCGCTCCTTTTTCCAGCAGCTTTGGGTTAACTTGAGACCACCAGTGAGAAGGGCCGGAGGAGCCTGCTCTGCACGTGTTCACCAGGCTGGGGTCAGAGGCCAGGCAAAAACCACTGAGGAGCCAGGAATGAATCTGGGGCTCTGGCAAAGGTGAGGTTCCACTTCTACTGCATCAAACCTGCGCCTTCCCTTTCTGTACACATTCCTACCCCTCCCTGGCAGCAGCAGAGACAGAGGAAGTCAAAAAGGCATCCCTGTCCTGTCTTTTCTGCTCCGTGTGGTACAGATAATCCAGCTGGGACCTTATGGCTCACAGGGAGGAAACCCTTGGGTACCCAGAAGGTCTCCCTGTCCTCAGTGCTTCACCTCTCCCAGTAAATGACTTTGTTGGGCTGCAGTAACACCATCGACTCCTACTGCGTAAATAATGCCACATCTGTGTTTCTGTGACTTTGGGCAAATGATACCTATTCTGGCAGAATCTCTGTTGGGAGAAATAAGGAGACTGTTTCCCAGACAAAACACAGCCTTTGCCTTAAAAAAAAGTGCAGGTTACAGAGAGGCTGGGCAGCATTTGCTGCAGTGATGCCACGTAACAACCACCCCCAGACTCAGAGGGTAGCAACACCAAATGTTTTCATGCTCAGAATCTGCAGGTTGGCTTTAGTTTGGTTTCTCTAGAGTAGGCTCTGCATCTGGCTGTAAGCTGGGTGGCCTTGGCTCTGGGCCGTGGGCTGGCTCAGGTCTGCTCCACATGTGTTTGTCCCAGTGCGGGCAAAGGGGCAACAGCCACCCAAGGCAGGCTCTCCTGTGGCCCTCAGTAGAGTACCAGGGCCAAGCCAAAGCACCCATGCCCGTTTCAGGCCTCTGCTTGTGTCGTAATTACTAACATTCCGTATCAGTTATTTATTGCTGCAAATGACCTCTCCAATCAGGGGCTTAAAACAGCAATAACTAATCATGTCTCACAGTTCTGTGAGTTGGCTGGGCAGCTCCTCTCCTGGCTCACTGGTCAGAGCTGTAATGCTTGGAAGGTCCATGCTGACCTCCCTCACTGGCCATCGGTGCTGGCTGTCACCTGGTGCACCTCGGTCCTTCCCTGGGGGACCTCTCACCCTCTGGTAGGCTTGCCTGACCTCCCTACCTGGCCTTCTCAGGGCAGAGTTTCAAGAGAGCAAGAGTGAAAGCCACAAGGCCTCTTAAGGCCGAGGTTCCAGAATACATCACTTCTGCCACATCCTGTTGGTCAAAACAAGTCACAGGCCCGATCAAGGAGACAAAGTGGGGAATAGATTCCTTTTCTGAGTGGGAGGGGTGGCAAAGAATTTTCAGCAAGTTTGACTCTTCCACACATGCTGTTGGCCAAAGCAAGCGATGGCCAAGCCTTGGGTTAAGGGTTTGGGGCAGTGTGCTCCACCCACAGCACAGAGGGAAGGGAGTGAATAGCTGCCAGGCAGTAATCCAGACAGTCATGCTGGGGGAAAGCAGTCAGCTGACACCTGGGTCTGAGTCTTGCCTCTGCTCAGCTGGGTAGCGTGGGTTGGGCAAGGACACCGTCTCCCTGGACATCCATCTCTCTATTTGCAACAAGAGGCTAATATCATGGTGGTCAGTTAGCCACCCCAGTGCCGGGTCCTGGTCAACATATCCTCGAGGTGCTCCCTGCAGGTCCAGGGTGAGGCTGCAAACTCCCCTTGCTGTCTAAAGCTTCTCCCTCCAGGGGAGGCTCTTGAAACGTTGTCATCCTCTGTGCTGTCATCAATTTGCTCTTTTCATAGTCATCTTTCCCCCAACCCATGCAGCAGACCACCTGCCAGGCTCCTCATTGCCTCGGGTGATGTGGTCTTATTAACAGGAGCGATCCTCAGTTCAGAGAGGAAAGGCATGTCTTTGGCTGCAATTAACATAAATTACATGTTAACTTCAGATCGCTAATACAAGCTAAGTCTTCAATTCCCCGACTGATCAAATTGAATTAATTACCATGTCCCATTTGGCTGTGAGTTTGCCCATCAGCTGCCTCTAGAATGTGAAGCTGGAAACTGGCAGGAAGGAGGCAGGTGGCCTCTAAGTGACAGGGCCAGTTAATGAGACACTGAGATATTCCTGCACTTTGGACTTGGGGGATGGTTCCCAAAACAGCTGCCCTCTTGCCTCTTTCCTCCTGGTCACTGCTCCCTCCCCTGGATCTTCATGGTCCACCCAAAAGAAGGGGGCTTCAGTATCAGGCAGTCTTGGATTTGCATTCCTACTTTGTCACTGACTAGCTGTGGGAGCTTGGGCAAGTCACTTAACCTCTATGAGCCCCAGCTTCCTCATGGGAATGTAAAACATTTACCTTGAAAGCTCGCTGGATGATTGAAAGGAATGTAAAAGTACCCACCCCAATTTGAGTACGCACAGTAAACGTTTCCTCCTCTAAACGTTAATCCGAGGACCCACAGTTCCCACAGGGAACTGTGAGGAGTGTGGTGTAGCAGAGGAGCTTGTCCTCATGTCCTGTTCACTTCTGGGCCCCTCTGTTAGATCCCTTAACACCATGAAGGCGGGATCTACCTGCGCCCCACCTCCACCCCAGCGCCCAGCACCTTTTGAGTGCTCAGGGAGATGGAGGAACCTGACTTCGGGTGAAGGACTCGAGCACGTGCTGATGTACTTGCAAGCCGGGTGCAAACTCACCATGCTCTAGGCCACGTACCAAGCACTTCCATGCAGGGTCTGAGTCAATCTCACAGCGAGCAAGGGGGTGTTCTCCAGGGTTCACAGAGGAGAAAACTAAGGCCTCAGGGGTATGCCTTGCAAATCCTAAATGCTAGAGGCCGGACTTGACCCCAGGGTGTCTGGCTTCAGAGCCCTCACTCCTAATCACTGTATTCTACTTTGCAAAGGACCTAAACCTTGGACACTGGGTGGGGGTCACCCAGTCAAGCTAGAGAGAGGAATGTTCCAAAGAGTCTGCCCAACAGGGCCAATGTAGGCTCTTCTGGGGTGTCTGGGAATGTTAAGTATAGCGTTTCTATGCCTATGAAAAGGGACGGTGGGAAATGGTTTGGACAGGAACCTGGCACAAGGTCTTAATGCCTGGCTAAGGGGTCTGCCAGATTTGACACTGTGGTCCCTGATGCGTGGAGTGAATGAGTAGTCGGCAGGTCCTGGGGACAGAGGAGCTAGAGGGAAGTCAGGGCCAGACAGCCTGTAGCTCACCCATGTACATACTCACACACACTCACACATGCACACACACACACCCGTGTACACGCACACACTCACACACACACACCCATGTACACACTCACACATGCACACACACTCACACATGCACACACACACTCACACATGCACACACACTCACACATGCACACACACACTCACACACACGCACACACACGGCAGCAACTGAGCCGACCCCGAGGACCTCTGACACCCCCACTGTGCTCTAGATCAGGTACAGACTTAGCATGACTCCGGGGCCCCACTCATGATCTGCCTTCCAGCAGCTTCTCCCACTGCTTTCTACCTCACACTGGGCTCCAGCCAACCAAGCTCAGTTTCCAGACAGACCACATCCCCTTTTCTAGATAATTCCCACTCACTTTCCAGGTCTCACTTTGGAAGCTTTCTCTCTAACAATAATAATCACAATAATAACGATAATAATAATAATAACAATGGCAGCAGTGTTAATGGCAGCAGCACACACTTCCAGAACACGCTCTGCATTTCCATGTGCCAGGCACAGTTCCGAGCTCTTTACATTAATTACCTTGTAATCCTTTCAACAACTCTGCCCATTTTACAGAGGAGTAAACTGAAATAACAGAGCTTAGGTAACTTGCCCAAATCACAGGGCTAGCGAGTGGCAGAGATCATGTGATAGTCTGCATAGAGATCATGTGATCTTGACCCCAACGCTGGATCCTCTCTCCATGTCACTCTTTCCTACACATCTTTCACAGCGCTGGTCTTGCTATTATTGCTGCCTGTTTACTCCCCCATCCTTCCTGTCCGCGAGTGGTCATTCCGAGGGAGTACACATCAGAACTACCTGGCACTTCCTTTCCCCAAACAAAAATGCCAGGGCCCTACATAGAAGATCAGGGTCAGGCACCCTATCCTGGAAAACGCTCCCCTGGGCAGTTCTGAGGTGAAGCCCGGCTTCTCTTTCTTGTCACCATATCTTGTCACTGAGCCTATCACTATGCCTGGTGTTCAGTGGCCAGCTGACGAGAGAACTAAGCGAAGGAATGAGCCCCACTGAGAGTCGTGAGCAGCGATTTTCACGTCAGCGTCCCCCACTCACCCGACACTCCCTGCAGGGAAGAAGCATGTCGTTCTCAGCTTTGCATGTTCCCCGCACGTGGCACAGATGTTCGTAAATGTTGGAGGGAAGAAGGGAGTCCTTTTTACATCGGCACCATAGGTCGTCCACATTTTACTTAGAAAACCTCTATTTTTAAAAGAAGAAGGTGGGATGGAAAGCTGCCCAAGTAACAAGCATTTGGTCAGAATCTGACTAGAATTGGTCAAAAGTGCAGCTGGTTTTCTCCCCTCCAGTCACCTTCCAAAGGAAGAACTCGTGGCTGGAAGACTCTGAACTTGAGTCTCTGCTCTCCATCGTCCTGGTCATCTCCCCGATTTAATAACATCCCATCTCATGCTGTGTCTGGTCAGGAGGTAGGAGAGGACTCTGGGAATCCTTCGCCTTGACCTTGGTCAAGAACACTCTGAGAACAGGTCTGTCCCTTATTTGCACATGGCCTGTTCCAAATGTGAGCAGCAGCTGAGCACACATCAGTGGAGGTATGTCCCCGCTTCCTCTCTGGGACAGAGGCTCCTGTCCCTGCTGCCGGCCTTGTCAGTGCCTCCATGTGGGAGGAAGTACCCTCTGGTGCGGGGCCTCAGAGCCAATTATATCCCCCATTTTCCTTTTTATCTCCAGAGAGTAAGGGCCCTCCTGATGGTTCATAGATTTGGGATGGTGAAAACAAAACGCAGGAAGGAGCTGAAAATCCCCGAGTGCTGAGAGCTGTGGGCTCGTGCTTGACCTCTGACAGCCTTCAGGGGTTCTGGGCCCCGGGAAGCTGGCTGGGATTCAGCAGAGCCTTCCATGCCAAACTTCTTTAACCCACATCATGAAGCAAAACAGATGAAAGCATGGACATACACATACTCAAAAACACACTCAAGCTCATTCATGTTCACCCTCCAACGTGGCTCATTTTTCTGCCGTTCCCCAGGAATCCTGGAGCCTTTAGCCTCCAGGGCTTTACAGCTTACCATCCAGTCCCCACCCTGGCCCACAGATGGGCCAGGCCCAGCTGGAGGGACACAGCAAGACGCAGGTCCCAGTGGTCATTGGGTGATGGGGCCACAGCTCTTCCCCACTGAGAAGCCATCTGCTTAGATGCTGCAAATGTTCAGGCTCTGGACTTAGGGCATCCAGTTTGAATCCCAAACCCACCACTAGGCAAGTCACCTAATATCCCTGAACTCCAGGTGACTTGTGTGAAGCACGGTAAATAACAGCATTATCGACCAAAAGTTGTGTGGATTCACCGCCATCATTCATATAATTGCTGGCATGTAATCAGAACCCAGTGATTCTTACTGAGCATTTATATTATGCTGTGTTAAGCTTTGTAAGAAGGAGCTGGCACATAGTGCTGGAGCACCCCCCACACAAAGGCCACATGGGCCAAGGGCAGAGTTGAGGAAAAATTCGCCCATATTGGCCTCCCACAGAGGCTGGGGCCTGCCATTCCTGTTCCTTCCTGTCTTTGCACCAACCTTCTCTCCACTTCCTGGACAATCGCCCCCTCCCAAGTCCTGGCCTCGTGCTACCACTGGGGGCATCTTCGGGTCTCCAGCTGACTGTGATCATGAATGAATTATTCACCCTTGGCCCGGAGCTGCTGTTTCACATCTAATTCATTACAGCTCTGCTGTCTGGTTTCAGGCAGACCTGCCCATTTAATACCGATTAATCTGCACACACAGGAGACCCTCTCCTAACTGCAGGAAAGCTGTCGATATCTGAGTTAGGGGATGTAAAAGAGGAATTACTCTAGTGCATTTGAATCCACTAATTATTTTCTGGATTCCCTTGAGACCTAGTAATGAAATGTAGCAACAAATCCCACAGAGTCACCTAGAACACATAATCCTTCAGTTGGCCTCCCCTCCCTCCTCCCTCTTAGCCAGAGCTCATCCTTCTATCCCTTTCCCCCAAGAACAGCTGCCTATAGAATTAACCATCTTCACAGCTTCATCTTTCTTTATGAGTGATGTTGCAAACAGCAGGGGTTACTGCTTTGGGCATATGCCACCATTTGCAAGGTGCCCCTCACAGTCAGGCCTGCTTTTCTGTCAAGCTCAGTGTGGTCAGGTTCCTTTCAAATAGGTGTCTAGACTACAAGCTCCTTGAGGGCAGGGATCGTGTCTGCCCAACCTCTATGCCTCCTGTACCTGGGATAAAGCCAACAGAGTGCATGCTCTATGAGTGAATTGAACTTGAAGTTTAAGGTTATAAATAGTCACATTGTATCAGTCAGGATAGGCTGAGTTATGCTGCAGTGAGAAACATCCCCTAAATCTTAGAGGTATACACAACAAAGGTTCATTTCTCATTCATGCTACCTTTCCACTGTGGGCAGGTCGGGGTGGGGCTCTGATTGTTTTGGTCACTGAGAGTCCGAGGCCAGTGGAGGCTCCCTCTCAACATGTGGCTCTTTAGAAGGAGACAGAGATTATGGTAACTTATATACTGGCTCCTAAAACACTTTCACCTGGATATAATGCATGTCACCTTCACCCATGTTTCACTGGCCAAAGCAACATCCAAGAGGGGTGTTAAAATATTTCTAACTTCCAGGTGGGGCTGGTAAATGTATTCCCAGATGTGCTCAGAAGGCAGAAAGCCATAACTATGTAGTGGACAGCACGAGTGATTGCCACACTCATTCTCATGTTTACTATGGGAGCCTCATGGTTCCATAAAAATAACACTAAGTAGATGGCTTCATTTCCTGAACACATACTAGAACTTCACACTCAATTAGCAGCCAGAAGATCTTATTTGATTCTGGCCTCTGTAATTAATTCTCAGCTGAAGCCTCGCCATTCTTACTGAGCCTCAGTTTTTTTATCTACAAAATAGGGCTTTCCTATCTCCCCCTACCTTGCCTCACAGCTTGGAGGATAGACATACACCTTGATGGACAGCCAGAATGGGGCAGGAAGGATACTCAGCATCTCACCCATCAAAGGGTCAGAGCTGAGACCAGCAGAGAGCTGGGTCCAGCCTGGCAGGGAGCAGGCCCCAGGCAGATCCTGGCTAAAACTCTGAGCTCCATTGATAGCGTTTTGCTCCAGACAGTACAGGGCCCCGCGAATCTGGGAGTAAATGATGAAAATGCCTTGAAAATGAAGCAGTGCCCACAAATGGGAATTACTGTAATTACAGGAATAACAACAGTAGCAGCATCCACTAAGACCTGGCTCCCTGCCTGATGTTTGCCCAGGGATTTACATACATTTTCAACAACAGCCTCACATGACACATCACTCTGCCACCATTTGTCAGATGAGTAGAGCTAAATTTAGAAAAAGGTGGAGTCACTTGCCCTAGAACTAAGATCTGGAGACCTTTCTCTGACTCCTGAGCTCCTTTTTTATATTATTATTTTGGGCCTCTCCTGGATGGATATTGTCACTGAGTATCTCAGATCAGACCTTCCAGAGAACTATTCAGGATTGAATTCTCTCCATTGGCTCATATTCATTAAGCACCTGCTGTGTGCAGGCCCCATGCTGGGCTTTGGGGAGATGACAGTGAATGAGTCAGTACAGCCCCTATCCTCGTGGAGCTTACGGTCTAGCCTGTGAAGTAATCTGCCCTCACTGAGGCATGAGTTAGGGTCCTGCAGAATGCAGTAATGTGTCAATCATCTGAGAAGCACCTAGAGGAGATGGTCAGTGCTGAGTAAAGGGAGCTCTTGCTGTTCTTCCATTTCCAGTTCTAGAGCAGCATCCTGGTCGGGGCTGACATCCTTAACCTGAGCATCCTGCCCTCAGGTGGGGACCACTGTCTCCACCACGTTAAGCCCATAAGAACTTGGCTTAAGAAATAGCAGGAATCACAAGAAGCCAGCCCCACAGGACATGGTCAGATACTCAGCAAGGCTGCCAGGCCTGTTCTGCTCCTTGCACAGCTCCAGGCAGGTGGTCTGGGTTTACAGAGGTGCAGCTGGGAGTCAGGGAAGCTGGACTCATCATCCTAGAAATCTGACGCTTTGCATCTGCAAAGCTTTCCCCAGCTGTTACTTCTCAGAACAGCCTTGCCACTGTTCAGGTTCACCCAGGCTAGGCGGGAAGGACTGACTCCTGGGGGAAATTCCTTGGCTTCTGGATAAGTATTTGAATGCTTGGTGTGGCTGAGGAATCTTCTCTTCAGACAGAAGTAGATTCAACTAGAATAAATAGAGACCCCCTACCACCTACTTGTGTGAATGATTCATTCTAATCATCATCATCATCTCACCAGCTAACAATTATTGGGTGCTTCCTATGTGCCAGGCCCAGCTAAATACATACCTTCTTTTATTTAATTCTCACAGTAATCCTACAAGTTTTAACTATCCCCATTTCACAGATGAGGAAATTGAGGCTTACAGAGGTGTAGTAACTAGCTCGTGGTTATAGGACTAGCCATGATGAAGCTGGAGTTTGGATCCACAATGGCTGACATGGGTTCTCATTTATAACTTGGTCTCTAATCTATAGAGCAACCTCAAGCCAGGGTAATTATCTCCATTTCACACCTGAGGCTCAGTGTAAGCAAAGCCATGTGCCCAGAAGGGTCTGTTAGGGTTTCTGGTTGCAAGTCCTGAGTTGTCCACCAGCTGCCCTTCCTTTAGCTCCTCTCTGCCCAACAAGGAAAACGGGGGGTTCAGGGCAACCCTGCCTGCTTAGGTCCAGGCACCCCATGCCTTTATCCCTGTTTTCACTGTCTAGAATGCTCTCCCCTCCCCACCCCCTGGCCTGGAACCAGCTCAGACACAGCCTTCAGAATGTGGCTCAAAGATCTCTTCCTCCACGTTCCATGTGGAAGGAAGACTCAGACTTGGGAGCATTTTGAAAAGAAAGGTTGTTTCTTGCAAAAAGGTGAAAACTGGGTAGACTTCAGAAGGCCTTGCTTGCAAAATTGCACACACTCGCACACACACAAACACACTCTCACACACACACACACACACACACACATTTTCTTAAAGAGAAAACACTCATGATTACCAAGGTTACTGGGTTTTCATCAGTTTGTTCTCGATGGAAAAACAGCCATTTTCTCCTAAGGTGGTTATTTCTCATGAAGCCACACAGCGCACACAGTGTCTTCAGACCCCAGCCTTCCAAAGACCAGGGACAGAGTTGTTCTCATTAGGGGGTCAGCAGTTTATGGGGCATGCTCATTCCTTTTGGGAACTAGAACCAGACAGAGTGACCCTGTTATTTTCCCTTTATCTCAGAGGGTAAAGTGTGGGTTTGGTTTTGGTTTTGGTGTTAAGCGTGACAGGATAGAATGTTTATGTCTGTGCCCAGTGGCGACCGTTTCACTAACTCCAATCCTTGCAGTGTCCTCATGAGGCCAGTATTATTCATCCCATTTACAGAGGACTGAGAGTCTGAGCTAAAGGGATCTGCCCGAAGTCAGAGCAGGAAGATGGCAGAGCTGGGATCATGCCCAGTGCCTGAGCCCTAAGTCTGGGTCACTCTGCCTCGTCCAGCTACCTCCTGCCCCTTCCCTCACCCTTGACCCAGCTGTCATGTCAGCCCTCACTGCACTATGTTATGTGCACCTGCTTCCAGGTCTCTCCCCTAGCAGGGGAGGCTTCAGGGCAGGCATAGTCTTTTGGGTTCATCTCTGGCCCAGCCCTTGGCACATTGAAGACACCCAATACATTAGTTAGTATTTGATTCATTAACAGAGACATGAAAGCAGCCATGAAGTTTGCTGTGAGTGCTGCCTACAGGGAACAGTGCCCAAAGCCTTTAGATGGTGAAAGGCTTGAGCTGCCTCAGCAAAGTAGAATCTGCAGCCCCCGAAACCTGGGCCAACTGGTTGGCCTATTGCCCAAGCCTCCTACAACCCAGAGCACTTAAGCCACTCCACTTGTGGACTGCCTGACAGGCACGATCAGCCAGTACATGCATACTCCGTGCAATGATCCTGCCCACTCACAACCAAGATCAGACGTACACCTGTCATATGTTTGTGATTTGGGGCAGGAAATGAACACAGCCAGAATTCCCAGAGATGAACCATCATGCACTTCTCACAATGGTTCATCTGCCAGCCGACAGGGTGGATTTGCTTTGGGAGTGACTGACCCTCTGACCAAGAGTATATTTCTGGCCCCAGCAGGTGGTGAGGGCAGGGATGGCAGTGCCTGATGCCAAGAAGAGCCACCATCCAAGTACTCATGGAGGGACTAGATCTAGGCCCTAGATCACAGTGGACTGTTCGCTTATCTATGCATTTGCTTTTCAAAGTTCTCAAAAATTTAGTTGGAAAGTGAGCCCGATTCAAACTGACTCGTGGTAGCTGGCTGAGCCAGGGAACGGCCACACAAACCAAGAAATCAGCTCTGCTTCAGTTTACTTATGCATTTACTCTCCTCTTCATTCCACAAAGATTTGAAGGGAATTAATTAGAGGCATTACATATTGTCTCTGCCCGGTGGCCCTGTCCGCACAGTTGACGAGACATCACAAGATGAGCCAGCTTGCCTGTCGGTGTTTTCATTCAGCGAATAAAAGCCTGCAGGGCCGGCTGCACTCTGGGCACTGGAGCCCATTAATTAAGTCAATCCTGGCTCCCCTGCCCCTTCTCCATCTGTAAGCTGCCTCCATTTAATCACTTTCCTCCTGTGTCTTGAAGATGCATGGGACCATGGCAACCAGTTGAGAATGAACTAAAAGAAGGAGCACTGGGCCTGGAGTCTAGGAACCTGAGTTCAAGTCCAGGCTCTGCAAGTTACTGTCCGGGTGCCCCGAGACAAGTCTCTTCACCTCTGAGCTTCATGAGAGTTAGTAAAAAGGGCTACTGATGCTGCTCAGGAGTGTTCTGGGGCTTAATAACTGCCATTTATTGAACAGTTACTGTGTGCCAGGCACTGTGCTAAACTGAGTGATTTGCATATTTTCTCACCCTTAATGGACAAAGAACCCTAAATTGCAAATATTGATATTGCTGTTTTACCAGTGAAGAGGTGGAGGCCAGGAGCTGTGTCCATTTCCTTCTACCCTGTGTCACCAGCACCTGGCATGGCACCTGGCACAGAGAAGAGGTGCAGTGATGTACATATGGCAGGTCAGGCGTCTGACTGCACAGCTGGCCCTTCAGTGTCGTGGCAGTGACAGCACAGTGCGGGGCATGTAGTGCACCCTCAGTCAGTTAGGGTTCCTCTCTTCCCCTCTCCATGACTTTATCCAGATGGGTTTATTCGAGGCTGTGGCACTCGCTGCATCTGAGCTCACTATAAACAGTAATGTCTTTAGACAACTGTCAGCTCCCAGGGAAGGAATGAGAAGCAGAATTTAGGATTTATTTGCTGCTTTCATCTAAACTAGTGGGGCTTTTCCAAGAGGCTTGGCCAGGGATTATGTCAACTCCCTTTGAAAGGCATTTGCTTCCCCTTGGGGGTGTAGACATTCTTAATGTTGGCCAGGGAGGTCACTGCCACGCTGACAGAGCCCTGAGGGCTGCAGTATCTGAGTGGCCAGCATGTCCCTAGGTCTGGTCCTAGGCTATTTAGAGACATTATTTTCTCCATTTTGCGCCCAGAGCCGATCAGAGCCCCATTAAGCAAACTCATGAGAGATCGTGTTGGAAACTAAATGCTGATTCATTTAGGTCAACCAAAAATCGTCACTCTCTGCAGATGGAGCAGATGTCCGTGCTCACTGCCCAAGTCCCTGGGGAAAGAGATTATGTGTGGCACACACAGGGGTGGGAGCCAATGGTCTCCAGGAATATTTCTTTGCCCCGCCACGGTGAGCCCTGGTGAGCATCCCAGCCCCGTGGATAGATCCCCTCGCTAGTGACCATTCTGTTTCCAGACTCATTCAGAATTGGGTGTAAGCACGTCCTGTGCTTGAGTCTCGATTGATAATAACTATAGAATCCAGACCGTGTGCAAAGAAGCAGCATCCCTGTGGGGGTTGCAGGGTGTCAAATGAGAAGGAAACACCCCACGGCTCGTTAATTTACATATTAATTAACCAGCTCAGTTCACAGCATTCTGTAATGGAAACTATTGGGGTTTGTTTCCCTTCTATCTAGGATGTCTGCGGACATCAAGCCCGCTTCGCCAATATCATCAAAACTGTTATCTTTTAGATAATTTCCAGGCCCGTTGTGCAGAACAGAGATAAAAAATAAACGTGCGTGTCTGTGGGTCAGTGCGTACCCCATGCTTTGTGTTTTAATGACAGGGCCTGAGTTTGGGGGTCCCCATCCCTTCTGCCCCAGCACAGGATGTCCCGTGTGAACTCTGACCTTTCAAGTCACTAGCATGTTCATATGTTCTTCATGACTCTTTATTTCTTCCATCTTTTGTTCATTCATTTACTCAGACCTTTATTTATATATGTATTTATTTAAATATGCAAAGCCCCATCTTCTTCCTCAAAGGCTTTATAGGACTTCTCGGGGAAATACAGCCACAGAACCAACAACTTATGGATGAATATAAACCATCAGGATCAGGAAAAAACACAAGTGTGAATGGGGCACATAAGCCAATTGGGAGGCTCCAATGCAGGGAGCAGGGCCTGGAGCAGAAGGAGCATGATGTGTACAACCAGGCCTGGATCTGAATTCCAGCTCTGCCACTCACTAGCTGAGCAAACAGGCACATGTACTTAGTCCCTGTGCCTCAGTCTCCTTACCTGTGAAATGGGTCTAGTAATACTCTCTTCAGAGGACAATTAAAAGGATTAAGTGGAATAATCTATGAAAAGCACTTAGCAGACTGGTTGGCAAGTAATAAGCATGCAGTAACTGCTATTTTTTCTTACTGTTATGGTTATTATAATACTTTCTCCTCTTATTACTTGCTTGCTGAAATAGAGCTATGAATTTAGCTAGTAGCTTCCTAGCAATCAAAGCAGAAAACGGAAAGTGTTGACTGCCTATTTCTCATTTCTGTGAAGGGACACAAAGATGCCAGCGTCACAGGTAACAAGACCTTCCACTTCAGCCTGATTTACTCTGAGAGTCACACTCTCTCTGTTTTAGAGCTGAGTGTTCAGGTCAAGCTTAATTAGCCATCAGAGCCTCAGACATCTCTGCCTTTGCTACTAGAAAGGTCAGGACTGGGGGTTACAGGTCTGGAACCGTGAGGAGAATGTCCTGATTGGGGACAGTCTCTCCAAGAAGCTGCCCGATCATGAGGATTATTGGAGCAGGGGCTCCTTATGAAACTAAGATTGGAGACAGCAATCTCTCCAGCTTTAGTGAGCACCTGTGCTTGGACGACTATTAATGAGGCCACAGGTCCCAAGCTGGATTTTCATTTGGGGGATTTTACATTTTGTAATTTAGCAGTTGCTAAGGATTGAGGCATCACGCGACTGTTGTTGAACCTGATCACAGGCTCAGAGAGCCGTGGAAAACAGGATTTTTAGTCCATCCTGCCACGTTCCTCTGCAGAGGTTTGATGGAGAACAGCTGCTCATGTCCAGAATTAGAATCCATCCTTCCAAGGGGCAGGGGGTAATATTCACTGAGAATCTATTGAAAATTCATCTTGATCTTCTTCCAAGATACATTGTAAGGTGTGGCCATTGTTACACCTGGAAGCAGGTGTATTTTCCATTTTTATGTTGGGGAACCAGAAGCCCAGGGAGGTTAGGTGACTTGTCCAAGGACACGCAGCCAGTAATTAGCATTTCTGGGATTCTAATCCAGGTGCTTCTGGCTCTAAACTATTTCCTGTTAACCTTTTATGCTGGCCTTATGATGAGCTGGATACCTTCAAATGGCTTATAACCCAGTTAAGAGAATAGATACCAGTCTTAAAAGAGGTAAATGACAATGCCAAACACTATATCACAGGGCCTGGATATTAAGCCATTCAAAGGAGGGAGCCTTTTTTTCTAGGTGGCAGGGAAAGCTTCAGGGAGGAGGTGGCAGGCCTTGATGAACGGGTAATCCTTGAGAGGCTATGAGGGAGGCAGGAGGCCTTAGAACCCAGGACTGGTGAGAGCAAGGCTCCAGGATATAAAGGGGGATGGTCTGGAAAGGCAGGTGACCCCAGCCAAGGTTTTTGCTAGGAAGTTGGGAGAAAAAATGTTGGACCTGTCGGATGGAAAGCCTACTTGGATGTAGGCTCTGACTTGGGTCTTTAGTTTTAGTGCTTTACTTGGTGTATTTATTTATCCACTGGTCAGTAGACTTCTGCTGAGGACAGACCATGTTCCAGGACCTGGACAGGGCACAGAGGAGACAGGAGTCAGCCAGGCTCCATCCCACCTGGGATCTTGGATGGGTGGGGACCTCTCTTCCAAACACAGTCCCTACCTTCTCCTCCAGCTGTCCCACCTGTGGCTGCACACACCCACCTGGAGTCTTTTTTTCTCACACCCCACAGCCCCAAGGCTGGGGTCTCCAGCCCCACTTTGGCCCCGAATTGATCCCCAGTAACAATGAACTGCACCAAACAAAGTCAGTCAATTGTGTACCCTCCATGCCAGGCCCTTCGCATGTGGTGTCACAGCCAGCCAGGGAGACAGGGTCTCAAGAACAGGTTCAGAGATCTCAAGGGATTTGTTCACAATCACGCAGTGTGTAAGTTACAGAGCTTACGGTGGCCCTAGGCCTGACTTACACACCAGGGGTCTCTACACTGCCCCATAGGGACCCTGGTTCCTTTAATTGTATAGCTGAGTGTTTACCTAACTTGCCCAGACTGCAGAGCTAGTTAAAAGCAGGGCTGGGTCTAGAGTCCAGTCTTATGGCTCTCAGGACCCCAGGGAGCTGTGGGTGCTCACCCCTCAGCAGGGCACTCCCATCCCCTCTAACTGAATGGCGTTCCAGGAAGCTCCCCTGCCCAGCCCTGCAGATGCCTGGAGCTGTTGTGGTTGCCACAGCACCACCTTGTGGTGATGTTCAGGGGCACACGCTTTGCAGAGGAAGGGGCTCCTCATTAGCACAGCACCAGGTGGGTTTCCAGCACATGCTGAGGCAGGCCTACTAACTGCTTTCCTTTGAGGGGCTTGTGCAAAACTAAGCAGCTGCCCCTCCTTCCCGGGAAATGTTCATGCCACCCATTTATATTCTTCTGGTGTGCATTTATTAGGCACCAAAGATTCAAAGAGGGAAAAGAACTAATATGTATGAAGTACTTGCTGTGACAGGTGTTTCTAGATATCATCCCATGGAACCCTCCCAACAGCCCTGGAAGATTCTGGGGCCATTTTCCAGATGAAGAAATAGACAGATACGCTCTGGCCCCAGCTCCTGTGGCCGGACAGGGCCGGGTGGCCCCTGCTCCCGTGGCCAGGCAGGGCAAGGACAGCATCAGACCCCTGCTTACATGTGATTAAAGCAGAACCTCTGCCTGTCTAAGCGCGACCAGACTTCCAGGCAGCAGCTGCCCAAAGTGTGCTGTTATTTCAGTGACGCTTTTTTCCCCCAGATGAAAATTGAGAGGAAATGGGCTGACAAAAAAAATTCTCACAAGGATGGACAAAGATAAAAATTAGATCTCGTTAATAACAAGTCACCTTTTTAAAAAAATGACCAAAACACTAAAACCAAGGTGGTGTGGCCCTTTTTTTTTTTTTTCATGGTATTAGGGAACTCAGATAAGGTGGATTTTGCGAATATTACAGCCTCCCAGTGGTCACAGGAAGGCCCCTGCCATGTGGCAGACCCAGGTGGAGAAAGACGTGGGCAGAGAGGAGAAAGATCAATGACGGGTCACCAGTTACCCTACTGGGGGCCCAGGCTCAGGCTAAGGGGGCCCATGGACACACACGCATGCCCACAGGGACTGTCAAAGATGTGGGCTGCTGCTCAGCCACTCCACAAGCCAGGGCTCCAGTCTAGCCAGGCTGTTCATACAAAGAGATGGTGAGTTTGTCATAGAGACTCACTTCTACCAGCAGCTTTCTTGGTGCGCTCTGCCCTGACTGTCCCAATCAGCAATCACGTTGCCATCTATTTCGGAAATGAAATAAAGCGTTGAAAAGCTTAGGAGGGGATGAGAGGAAGCAACCACAGGGAAATATTATTTTGTGCCTAGCTCCAGTCGAGTCGAGGAAATTACCGGTTGAAATATGACCACTTTTTAAAATAACTGTACTGTCAGAAAGTGAGCCTGACATTGTAGTTCAGCGAACATTAAAAGTCAGGTGAATTCTGACCGATGCTGTGGACAGCAGAAAGTTGTTACTGCTATGAGGATGATAATAACCACTGTGGATTTACAGCTAGGTTTCCCAACCACAGCCGTGCTCACACAGCTTCACGATTTGTGTTGTTTCTATTTACCAGGGATGTCCCTATTTAATATTTTTATGTCAACTCATGATATTTACTTACGTGAATTTATTCTACAAGGGAATATTATCTCAAATGGAAATTCAGTATAACTTGTCGTAAGTAAAAAGAATTGTGAAAAATACATTAAAAATAAAACAATGCTGTTAAGATCTAACATGATGCTGCCACCTGCCAAAGGCTCTCAGCCTGTGACGGGTACCCTTTCTTTAAAAAGGGAGATTAACAAATAATGGCAATAATGTGAACTAATTAGCCTGAAAATTCTCCCATTACAAATACTTTAGCAATGCTAGGTAAACTATAGCCAATATCCCTTCAAATTCTTAGTTGAGCTCCCAATGAGTAAGGAAATCATCAGACCTGAGAAATGGGAAGGAAATAGAAAATTAGAGCAATAAGCATATGGCCTGACTAGATTGGGGAAAATGTCTCCTCAGGAAATTCACAGACACAGGACCATGTCTCAGTTGGATTAGGATTCAAATTTGTACTATCTGCTTGATCCAAGAATCCCTAAGTCAAAAAATTAACACCAAACGACTCTGGAGAACATAGGTCCTCCATCCAGGCTACCCAAATTCTAATATATCAGCAGCTTTAAAGATGAGCTTATAATCTAGATTTATAAAACATACAGGGGAAAAAACACCATGTAGGAAAGTCACAAAAACAACATCAGGATTAGACCCTCAATCCTCAATAGAACAGTCAGAAGAAGCCCTTGCAAAAAAAAAAAAAAAAAAAATATATATATATATATATATATATATAATTATTAAAGACATAAATTAAAACATTGAAAATAAGTGGAAAGAATAAGGCACTGAAAAGAAAACAGGGAGATTTGAAAATAAATCAAGAGAAACTTCTAGAAATGAAAAAACGGAGTCATTAAAATTAAAACCTTAGTGGATGTGTTAAACAACAGATTAGACAAAGCTAAAGTGAGAAGTAATTAATTGGAAGATTGATTTGAAGAAATTAGCCACAGTGCGTCATGGAGAGAGATGAAGAGATGGAACAAGGAAAGAAAGTTAAAGGTCAACAGTTGCCTAATACAAGTTCCAAAAGAATGGAATAGGAGAGACATATAATTTATTGGCTAAGAGTTTTCCAGAATTGATTCCTGAGATTCAGGAGCATAAGTCTTGAGCAGGATAAATATTTTAAACCTACACACATCATTGAGAAATTGCCAAACTCCAAAGATAAAGAGATCTTAAAAGGAAAAAAAAATGATTACTTACATAGAAAACTCAACTAGACTGATGCAACTTCTCAAAACAATAGAAGCTGGAAGAAAAAGAACTGTCATCTAAAATTCTGTATCTAGCTATAATTCAAGACTGAGGATGAAATAAAGATATTTTCAGACAAAGACTAAACAAGCTTACCTCTTGCTGCAATAACTACTCAAGGATTTACTTCAAAAAGCAGTGACAATTACTGTGATAATATCTAGAGAACATCTAGCACAGTGTCCAAAATCCAGGACCATGCTGGATAAACAGTAACTGCCCTTATCACAATTGCATAAAAATGTCCAGACCCTCCTCTGCACTGTAACCTCTGGCCCTTAAGACATGTACTTGACTTTGAATTTGTAGAAGTAAAAAACTTTCCAGTAAATCAGTCATAGAGAAGTGTTATCTCCAGGTGCCAGCCCCTAGGAAAGCACTGACCTGCTAGGCCCTGTTTGATCTAAGAGTTCCCTGGGGACATTTATCTTTGTGTAGGACATTTACCTTTGTATAGGACATTTATCTTTGTGTAAGATGTTTAAAGCCAACATCTGCTTTCTGTAATCTGCTGCTTCCTGTAATCTGCTTGCTTGCTTGTTCAGAAGACCACCAGGATATGGTCTTAAGCTTTATAAACTGCCTCCTCTGGAAGCTCCCTGCTGATCTCCTCTGACCCTGCGTGGTAGAGAGTCAGCCACCGGCCGGCTAATAAAGGCTCACAATTCATCTCGATTGGCTCCATAGGTCTTAGAATTGATCACGCCACAACAAATTTGATCAAGATCAGCACTTGAACACCCTACCTTGACCTTGCAGAAAGGATTCTTCCTTGGCTTACTTTTTCAGTTCTCTGGGTAGACCCTGCCTTTGCTCAAGGCTCCCAAAACCACATTCTTGAGAAACAGCCACGCACCAACAGCCTGATTGGGCCGCCCCAGCATCTTGGCATCATTCCCATTCAGAGTTCTCCCCACTCCCCCTTCTCACAGGGCGAGAATTCAGGAAACATTCATCCAGCACTGGTATCATCTGGGATTTTTAACTCCTTGCTCATTGCACATGAGTTGTCAGTACTTTGCAATGTTTTAAACATATTGTGTTTGCAAAAATTCCTTAATTCTCTACTGCAATCCATATCCATATCCTTTTCAATATAACCTTGAAGTTCCTCCCATGAAGAGGTGGAGTCTGTTTCTTCACTTCTTGAATCTGGGCTGGCCTTGTCACTTGCATTGGCCAATAAAAGGTGGAGGAAATGGCGTCATACCAGTTTCAGACCTAGGCCTCAAGAAACCTTACACATGGATTCCACTCTCTTCTGGAACGTTGCCACTGTCATAAGAACAAGTCCAGACTAGCTCACTGGAGAACAAAGACTATGTGGAACAAAGCTATCATCCTAGCCAGCCCTCAGGCTTCTGATCCAGCTGGCTGTAGGCACATGAGTGAGCCTAGTGGGACTAGCCATACCCAGACAATCACAGCAGACCTGCCTAGCCAATTAGGAGACTCATAAGAAATAAATGGCTATTTTAAGCCATGAATTTGGGGGCGATTTGTTATACAGCAGTAGCTAGCTAACAGAACATACATATGATATTTTACTTATGTACATGCATATATATAATAAAACTGCTTGCTCTATACTGGCTCATAGCCTGCAGCTCACCAGCAGCTGTATATCTAAGTTATGTTGACTAACTTGGGTAAATTAACCTTTCTGATGGGAAAATTGAGTTCATGCATCAGGATGTGGGCTGATTGCCATAACTCTCTACCCCAAAATAGAAAGCGTGTCATGTTTCATGTGGGCCATTTTTCTTTTTCTTAGCACTATCTTCTCACCCACTCAGTCTGGCAGATGTGCCAGAGATTAACAAGGCAGAAAAGGTCATATAGCCTTGGCCTGGTACACACACCGAGATACAAATCTTTCAGCAAATTTTAGCCTGCTAGTGTCTCTTGAGTCATCCAAATTAGAAATGTTAATCCTGGCAGGCACATGTATTCTATTTTTAATACACAATTTTGGAAAACGTCCTGGTAGTCAAAAGACATATGTTTTGGTTCAAGATTATAATTGATTGTAAAAGGAAGTGGGACAGGAGAATAGGAGAGAAAATGTAGGAATAACCAAATTTCACTGTGCCACTTACTGTGTGACCTTTTCTCATAAAATGGGCATCGTGATGAGCAGTAAATGAAATAATACATGTACAAAGCACTTTAGCCTATCCCAAAACAAGCTGCGATATTGATAATCATGATGAAGAAAAGCAGGATTAAGAAATAGAATTCCAGAATTTTTTTTAAACCATTGCAGCAAGATCTTTCTCTCTAACTTCATACCCAGGACCTATGAATATAGACCAACATAACTGCCCATGATGTTTGCAGAATGAAACTCAGGCAAGAGAGTTCATCAATAAGCTCACACAGATACGTTTAACATCTTGACCCTTGAGTCCCTAAACTCCCACTTGGCTGAAAACTATTTCTTGGGCTGTCACTAGATACCAGCTGAAATGCAGAACAGACCGTCATTCAGTCAGCTGGCTCTTTCATCTCCAAGATAGCAGACATCACATTTGATGTGATTTGGTTCCCTTCCGTGGACTGCATCCACCAGTTGCTTTGTCCTCAGACAGACCCGGCTTTAGTCTCCCCAGGTAGGAGCTGAGAGGGGTCATGCATGCAGATTAATTTCCAGGCTGCCTGGATGCTGGTAATAGCCTTGCCACTTTGCATGGCCAAATAAAAAAGATGGGGATCAAAAGGGAGAGACGAAGGCTTGTCCCCTGAAGAATTCATTCCAAATCCTTATATCCAAATGGGCTTCTTTAAGCAATTCTTTCCAGTGTGAACTTTATTCCAGGGGAGGGGAGTGATAGGGGGAGACAGCCACACTTCCCTTTTGCTTTTCTCTGTCTTCCTTTCTACCTGTCCCCCTCCCTCTCTTTGGCAGCTTCCCTCTGTGTGTGTGTGTGTGTGTCTTTGGAATGGATTTTGTTTGTGTTAGATGCAAGGCATATCATTTTCTTCAAGGCCTGTTTTCTGGTCCTGCAGTCAGGAGATAATTTCCTCCTCCGTCTGCCACTTATCGCTCATGGCACACATGACCCCCTGCTGGGAGGAAGCAAATCCTTCCTTTTTGCTTCTCAGACTTGAGATCCTTTGGTCTGTGCAGCCTAGGAGAATCTCATTATTGACGACGTGACGGGCATGTGGGAGCGTTTGATGATGCCTTTCAGGCCGTTCTGAATACCTGGAGAACTCCGTGCGGGCTTGCCTCACTTTAAGAAAGCCTGCTGTACAGAAAAGGCAGAATGACAAAGGTAAAGCTGGGAGCGGTTATTCCCAGTGATAAAGGATCCCCTCACTGTACGAAGGATTCTCCATGGGCTCTTAGTAAGAGCTGGGCCTACTTGGCACGTTTTAAGAATGTTTAGTTTTATAAAAACTCAGTTTATATATGATTTTCAAGACCAAGACTACTGTGAGGATGGGAGTTTGCCATCATAAAGAAGCTGTGCATTCTTGGCTCTTGATTGATTGATTGATTGATTGATTGATTTTTTGAAAAGCTAAGCCAGTCTCCGGACTGAGAAGTGCCAAGTGATAAAAGCATCAGGAGTCCAGAGGGAACTGCTGAAGGCACAGGGGCCGTTGACAGGATAGAAACTGAATTTATCTAAAGTCTGATGGATAAAAGTGAGGATAGTTACACAACAATGTGAACATACTGAACAGCACTGAACTGTGCACTTAGGATGATAATTTTATGTTTTGCATACTTTACCACAATTTAAAAAATGTTTTTAGTGAAGAAAGAAGTGTTTAACCACAGCTTACGGCTCTGCAGCTGCTTCTCTCTAGAAGCTATAAGCCAAGGGGACCGAGGCTGCTGTTTCCCACTGCCATCTGCCCGTCACCACTGCTTCCCACCACTGGTGGCCTCCAAAAACAGTGCCTGCAGTTAGTGGCTGCTTAGAAGCAGACACTTGGACTGTAAATTGGCCGGGCCATCTCTAAAGACGATGCTTCACGCACACCATTTCCACCTGGTTGCCAAACTGGTAATGGGTGTGGGAATAATGATGAAGAAGACACCCCTGACCAAGCCACATGTCACACACAGCCCTGATCATATAACCTCACGCCAGCCCCAGGAAATCACTATATTATGTCATCTCTATTGTACAGATGAGGAAGCTAAGGCTCCAAGTTATTGTATAACTGACCTCAGTTCACATAGAGGGAAACCCAGGATTCGAACACAGGTTTCTCTCATGCCAAAGGCCAGACCACTTCCTGAGGCCAGTGATTTCCAATTTCTTTGTGCACATGAGCCCTTTGTAACGGCAAACGTCTTCACAGACCTTCACAGACCAGCACATGGTAGTAGTCATACTTTCAGTGTCTTCTAGCTAAGAAAATATTTAATGACCAAAAGCTACCCAGATCCAAGAATTCTGTGCATCCCAACAGCTATAGCATAGAACAAGGGTCCCCAGACCCTGGGCCGGACCAGTACTGGTCCATAGCCTGTGAGGAACCAGGCCACACAGCAGGAGGTGAGTGGTGGGCGAGCAAGCGACACTTCATCTGTATTTGCAGCCGCTCCCCAGCACTACCATCCCCACCTCAGCTCTACCTCAGATCATCAGGCATTAGATTCTAATATGAGCACTGGTCCCTGGTGCCAAAAAGGTTGGGGACCGCTGGCATAGAGTTTTAAAATCACAACACTGAATGTGAGTCATGAGGCATTTAATGGGATTCTGAGGCCCTCGGGGTCACTCTGGATCTTTTTCCCCCGAGTTGGGCACCCCCAAGCTGGACACCCTTGAGCTGGACATCCTCAAGCTGTACCATGAATCAGCTGAAGGGTTTGGAGAGCCTGAGCCACCTTAGAAAGTAAGCTAGGCCCTGGGGATTCTGTAAATACGGCCAATGTCAGGTACTTCTTGGGAGAGCTACGTGAGTCTTTGCATCACATTTGTGGGGCGAGGCGGGGGCGAGGGACTGAGGCAGGTGAGCTTTGGAAGGACAGTCCTTGTTCTTGCCCACCACAAATTGTAATCTTTCACAGTATCATCCATCTCCCAGAGCAGAGCTCTGAAAACAAGCAGCTGAAGACCTGTGAACCGTGGTTAAATGCTCTTTCATTTTCCTTTAGCATTCTTCGTTTGCCTTTATGCAGTGTTTAGAGATCTCCAACTCTAGCTGCTGGGAAGAAATTGTGTCAGGAGGAGAAAAAGAAAAGGAAAGGAAAGGAAAGGAGAAAAACAGATTCTTGGTGTTTATTCTCAAGTTGAAGGGTTCATACAGCTGAGTCTCACTGCTCACTTTTCATTCATTTCACAAATATTTATTGAGCACGACATCTGCGCCAACTGCTGTTCTAGGCACTGGGGATTCACTAGCGAGCACACACACACACACACATACACATACACATACACACACACACACACACACTCTCAGCCCTTGGTGAACGTACATGCTAGTAGGATACAGGTTATAACTGAGATTTTTAAAAGTAAAATTGGTAGTAAGCCGTGTGCTTACTAAGTAAGTGCTACGGAGCTAAAGAAAGCAGAGAAGGGAGATGGGCACGTACCTGGTAGGCGTGCAAGCTTGTGTCTGCCCTTGGAGTGTGACAGTTAAGCAGAGAGGTAAAGGAGGGAAGGAGGGAGGCATGTGGATGTCAGGGGAAGACCAGGAAGAGGGAACAGCAAGTAAGTGTGGCTGGTACACAGTGAGCAAGGGGAGATGGGGGTAAGGTCACAAAGGGCTTTGCAGGCCATGGCAGTGACTTTGACTTTTATACATACCATGGGAGGGTTTTGAGCAGAGGAGCAAAACAATCTGACCTTCCTACAGTATAAATTATATGCTACGAAATTCCCCCATTTTAAGTGTACAATTCAATGACTTATAGTAAATGTACAAAGTTATACAACCATCCCTACACCCTAATTTTACATTACTGTCATTCCTAAGAGATACCTCATCCCTGTGACTTGCATTTTAAAGGGATCCCTTCGGCTTCTGTGTTAAGAATAAAGAATAAAAGGTAGAAGTAAAGAAAGTGTGAGAAAGAAATGTTTTCCACTGCGCATAAGTGACAAAAAGAACTAACAGTGGCAGGGGTAAAGACATGACTGGTAGAGCTTTTTATTTTTAATTACTGGAGGTTCGGAGCCTCCTTAATGCCAAAGTTATAACAGGATGAAGGGCATCCAGCTTTAGCAGGAAAAGTAAGATATTAATAACATACAGAGAACTGTTTAGGAAATGAGAAATCCAAGCCTAAAAGCTGTACCCACCTGTGACTCCTGAACTTAAAGATGACAGAATGCATGTTGGACCCTGCCTTCTTTTATGTAAAAAAAGTCTATTTATAAAGCTATAGGACTATCTTTATACCTCAAAGAGTAACAAGAAAAAAAGTTGATGGTAGCAATAGGAATAAATCTAAACATGTTTCAGGAAACATTCATTGCCCCTGCAGCAAAAATACAGCAAGGTCTCATATTAGTTGTTATGAAAACATTGAATTCCTGTTTCTTTGGTTGGTCTTGAAAAGTGGGAGCATCCTGCACTGAGTTCTCACCATGATGTGAGGGATCATCAGAGCCCATGGAAGGGGCCTGCCTGACATGAAAAGTGGTACCCGAGTAAAGGTTTTCTGTATAGCTGGAGGGCTGAAATCTTCTGGTATTATAAGGTTTTGGATTAAGCAATGAATGTTGGCATTTTTTTTTTTCATTTTCAACATCTATAACAGCGACCAGCATCTTCTCTTCCTAACTCAGATTTCCCCTCCTGGAACATCCCATTATGGGAATAGTCAGGCGATGATGGCTCTGAGCTGCCACGCAGAATTCTGCCGTGGGTGGGTCTAAAGTGACACTCGCCAACTTCCCTTAGCTAACACCTGTGCGTTTCTGAGAGCCTGCCATGTGGCTTATTTCCAGGCTTGACACATTGCAGAGAACAAATCCTCTTTAAAACACGAGAAGAGCACGTCTGAGTGCGGCAACAGTCTGAGAAGGAAAGAGGAAGAGGTCTAGTAAGACAGTTGCCAGCCAGCTTCAGAGATGAGTAAATGTGTTTCCAGCTCCCCTCCCACTCTGCCTTGATTTGGCTGTGCCCTGGACTGTTCTATGAGGTATAACTACTAGGCTCAGTTCAAGGTCACGGGCAACTGCTTTTCTGTTGCTTTTCATAACAGTGTTTCAAATTTTTGTAGCCACTTCCCAGATCCTCTTAGCTGCTCTGGGCAACCTAATTGGGAATCCTGCATTACCACTGCTGGCCACAAGGGGCCCCAGCCCTCCAGCTGTCAGCACCCAGGGCTGGAAAGTGGTTCCAGCTCTCTAGGGAGAGCAAGATTTTGTGGGCAGCTCAGCGGCCTTGAGTGGCCGGCCCCCAGAGAGAGCTGAGCTCAGTCATGAGCCCTGGGCCAACAATTATTAGGCACCGTGGGAGCAGCGATAACCCACATACGATCACTGTGCTTTGTGTTGTTACTGCAAAGAGCAGAGAACACGGCATCAGGCAGTCTGGATTCTGATCCCAGCTTTGTTTCCACTGCCTGTATGAACTTGGACATACCCCATCCTCTCTGAGACTCAGTTTCCTCATCTTCCAGGGGATGGAGTTGAAATAAAAGGATGATGGCAAGGTACAGCCTTGCCAGCAACATAAGCACCTGAAATAGCCCTTACTTCGAGGGGTATCTGAGTCATCTTTGCTCTTCAGCACAAACTGCCCGATTGCTGAAGTTTTACGTCCTTCTGCCATATCATCCTTTCCCTGGAAGCAGAAGGAGCGAAACCAGAATTCCATGCCATGGCATCTTTTAACATCAGACTCCAAGGAGCACTCTGAGAGCTTGGTTCTCAGACTTCTGCTCACCTGGAACACTTTATTCAAGCCAACTCTGACATGGAAGCCCAAACAGAAAATAGCCACACTCTGGTTAGAAACCAGGGCTCAGGGAAAGGAAGCCAGCTATGCTGTGTCACTCAGCAAGAGTGGCAGAACTGGATGGAGTTGTCCCTCCTGGGCACATTCCCCAGAAATGACACTGAGCTTGCAACTTCCTAAGACATGTGGGAACTCAGAATCGTAAGGAAGAGCTACATGTATGGAAGTAGGGTGTGAACCCAGGGCTTCGCACCTGCAAAGTACATCTACTTGCTTTCCTGAAGGACAGCAGTCTGTTCTTTCTTTCTTTCTTTCTTTCTTCCTTCCTTTATTTTTCTTTCTTTCTTTCTTTTTCTTTCTTTCTTTCTTTCTTTCTTTCTTTCTTTCTTTCTTTCTTTCTTTCTTTCTTCCTTCCTTCCTTCCTTCCTTCCTTCTTTTCTTTCCTTCAAATCTTTATTGAGTCCCATGCACGTGCCAGGCACTATTCTAGGCCTACACAGCTATAAATAAGGCAGCTAGAGCATTGAACTTAGATGTTAGAGGAGGAGACAGACAAACACAAGTGATATGTGACAAGAAGAACAGTACAGCAGAGTAAAGGGTCAGAGAGTGACAGAGTAAGGGTTGCATGTGCACCTTTCATTGGTTAAGAGTGGTGCTTCTCAGAGTGGGGCTTGCATGTGAACTGCTGGTTTCCAGTCTGCAGGAAGGTAAAAGAGATGCTTCTTCTGGGTTTCTGTACTTACAGTCCTTGGACCAGCCCTGGTCTCTGGACCACACTTTGAATGACTCCGGCCTAAAATATCTCTGAACCATTAGGCCAGTGCTGTGGACTGGTTTGTTATGATTTTGAATCTGCCAACAAAACTTGTTTATGATTTAAGTGAAGTTGTTTTGATCTAAGGGTGAGTTTGCTTGCATTGGGGCGGCCATGTCAGGATGATGTCATCAAAATTGTACTTGTAAGCACTTATGGAAGAGCAACTATGAGGTAATGGACATTTAAACTTCAAATACTGAGAGTTTGTGAGGACTTACTGAGAGTGTCCGCTCTTGGCGAGGCTACTCTCTGTGGGACTTTATTTCTTTCATCTCCTCTTTGCCCAGAACAATAGTGTAATGAATCTCTTACTGGTATGGAGTATCTTATTTCTTTATTGGCTTATTAAGAGACATTATTCTGATGCTAGTGGCTTATGAAATATTATTATAAATTACAATTCCCACAGTGAACCTGTGTTAAATAAATTATTGGCAAAGACAGTCTCGGTCTCTAAGCATAGTTTTGCTGCCAACGAAATAGTCAGTGCAGCTGATGAGGGTACCACCTGTCCCGGGGCCCATTCAGCCCCATCTCTGCATCCCCACCTTCCCACCACACTGCACAGCCCCCAGGCAGCTAATGTCGAGGAAGACTGTGCTATCTCCCATCCGGCATATGTGAGGATCCAGGGCCCGTCAGTCTTCTGTAAAGGAAGATGTTTCATCTGAGTCCATGGCCTGTTGTGAGCTTCATGGGTGGTAGCAGTAGACGTGGGTCCCAGTTCAGGCTGTGTCACTCACTGGCCATGTGATCTTGAAAATATCTTTGGTATTTCTTAATTCTACAATGGGAACAATGGTGCTTTGCAGGCATAGATCAGGCACACGAGAGGCTTGACCCAGGGCCTAGAACTCAGTAAGTGGAAGCCCCCAGTACCACGTGCACATGTGTTTGCATGCCCATGTACATGGATGTGTGTGCATGAATGTGTGTTTGCATGTGTGCATGAGCATTTGAGTATATGTGTTTGCACATATGTGTGTGAATTGATGGGTGCACCTGCACGTGTGTGTGCGTGTGTGTGTGTGTGACATCCATATCCTCCAACACTGTTGGAGAGTGTCCTCCCAGGACCTACTGTGGCCAGGGACACTGACGGCTTTTGCCGGGTTCTCTCACCAGATTGCCAAGGGATTATTGAGGACGTCGTCCTGCTGGGTGCGCCTGTAGAAGGAGAAGCCAAGCACTGGGAGCCTTTCCGGAAGGTGGTGTCCGGGAGGATCGTCAACGGCTACTGCAGGTCTGTCCCAACCCCAGGCCAGGGGGAGGTAACATTTACTGAGCACCTAGTATGCCCAGGCCCTGTGCTGGGGACAGAGATGTTTGAGGCTTCTGTCCTGGAGAATCTCAAGGACTGGGGGACATTGGCCTGTTAGTGTTCTGACCTGGGAAGCCTCTGTCCCCATGGGGATGAAGGTCTGGAAAAGAGTCTCCTTGTGTCGGGCCTGGGACCAGCCTACAGGATGATAGGGGAGGCCAGGCTAGTCACTGTGATCCGAGGGAAGAGGGACGTGGGTGAGTGGGACATAGACTGAAAAACAAAGATTAGGCTTCAAATGGAGGGTTTTCAAATGCCAATAGGAGCTCAGACATGTGTGATTCTGCAGGAGGCAGGAGGCCTAGGCTAAGCACTCAGAGCAGGGTTTCAGTGTGGGGACAGCAAGCTAACAAGCAATGAGGGGGCCAGTACCCACACTATGTGACAGACCTCCGGCAAGAGGTGGGGGTCCTGCCATGACCGATGGCTGTGGGCTAGAAAGGAGGTAGCCTTGGATTGGAGTTTGAGAGGAGGACTTGAGGGGTTTCAGCCAAGGCTGTGCCCCCAACTTTGGAGAGGAAGAGAAATGAAGTCCACCACTGAGACCGCAGGAGATCGGCCTGAGAAGGTGCCTGGGCCCGTTGGCCTCTGAATGAAGCAAAGGGGTGATGGTGTTTAAGAGCTCCCAATTTGGAATTGCACAGACCTGGGTCCCCTTGCTGGCCTTGGATTCTCCATCAATAAAGGAGGGATAATACTAGTGATTCCCCTTAGGATGTCGATGATAGTGTAACAATTTATAGAGCTGCACATGGTGTGCACATGCAGATGATATTACTATTTATTATCATCATCATCATCATCAATCAGCCACTTGGGGTAAATCATTCAACAGATGGGGAGTGAGTACCAACCTCATGCCTGCCATCATTCTGGGGCTATGACAGGAAACAAGCCCTGGCCCCATGGAATCTAGCATCCGGCAGAGAAGATAGTCAGGAAAACAGAAAGCTCAAGTCAGACGAGAAGTTTGTCTGCAACACCAAAATCCAGATGCTCCGAAAACAACGGCTTTTCACCGGGTATAGCACCAATGCATTTAGTGACAAACTTGCCCTGAGCTGATGAGAGAGATTTCTAGGCTTTACTTCTTTCTCTGGGCTCGTGGGCTGAGTGACTTGAGGGCGGAACCCAAACCTTACAGGGGTGTTATGTGATGCACAGGATACAAGCCAGATTAGTTTCCTAAAATCTAAAACATTCTGAACTCTGAAATCAAGAGGCCTCTGAAGATTGTGGATAAGGGACCCATAATTTGGGGTCATTGCCACAAAAGAGCAGAGTGCTGACCACGTCACCAAGAAGGTGACATTCCAAGCTCAGATCTAATGGACAGATTTGGGATTTAAGAAGCGGTAAGTTGGGTGATTAGTCATTAATGACTGGCTCCATTAACTTTAAAAATAACAGTTAAAAAAATAACAGTTAAAAAAATAAATAACAGTTAAAATAACAGTTAAAAAAAATAAATAAGGAGGTGTGGGATTTGTTGGGGAAGCGGCTGATTCAGTGCATTATGAAGAAGTTTCCAGAAAGCAGTTGGAAATGCAGCACTAGGGCTCAGAGGAATCAGAATTACAGCGGGGTCCAGTGGGATCCTCAGCTTCAGCTGAAGCCAGAGGGAAAGACAAAGTGTGGGAAAAGAGGAAATGCCAGATTCCTGGTTCTAAGGACTGTTTTTCAGGGTGGGAGGAGGAAGAGGCTCCACCAAGGTTAAGGGCAACTCAGAATCATCCAATGTACTGTGCAATAATGCAGTGATGGGGCAGGAAGGCGGAGGGTAATAAGTATTTGACTCTTACCTGCCTGCCAGACCTTGTCTTCATTGTAATTATCTCCCTTAATCCTCCTCAGAACCCTGTGATGTCAGAATTATTAATCCCATTTTTACAAGTGTGGAAACTGAGACTCAGAAAGGTTAAATCAAGAGGCCAATTAATTCTAATTTTTATCTAAGCCCAGCCATCCTAAGTAGGTTCCAAGACTGAATGGAACAGATTTAGAAAGTTCTTATTAATGTGATGATTTAGCCCACAGCAAAAGTGAATAGTTCAGAGCTAAAGATAAAGATGACTTTAAGCCACGGATAGAGGGCATTAATCAGGACGCAGGAGTTCAGCCCATCACTTTGTTTCTATTACTCATACTCTAAACTGAGTTCTTTGAATCAGAATATGGTAAAAGGAACAAAGAAACAAATGACAAAGAGCCATAACATATAAAGAGTTTATGTAAATCAATAAATATATAAATAAATAAATAAAATAAGAAAACAGCCAAAGGATAGCTATACATAAACTCACAGAATAAATACAAATACTCAATAAACTTTTGAAAAGATAGCCAACCTCATTATTAATGAAATAAATGAAGATTAAAATCAGTAAGGAACCAATTTATCACCCATGAGATAATCAAACATTTGAAAATAAATAACATTCAGTGTTGGTGAAGATGTGAAGAAATGAGCACTGTCATTCATACACTGTTGGTGACAGCTGGATTTAGTAAATCCCTTTTGGAGAACAACTGGCAACATGTATGAAAATTTTTAATTTGCTGATTTTCTGACTCCTAAGATCCTAATACACTCAATATTCACACACATACACAGAGAGGGGTGTACAAAGGGGATAGTTGTATAATTAAAAATTGAAAACCACCTAAATGACCACAAATAGAGGACTCATTCCAGGGGTGGAAAGCAAGTGCAACAATATATACTGTGATTCCATTTATGAGGGAAAAATGTCTGCACGTGCCTATATGTACCTGTATGTCTGTCAACGCACAGGATGGTCCACAGGGACCATAAGACACTGAGAGCAGTGGCCACCCCTAAGGAATAGACAGGCCCTGGAAGCAAGGCATATAAAAGACTTTAATTTGATGTCTTTTTTAAGTAAGGATTGTTAACAATAAAAAAAAAAAAAAAGAATGAACCAACCTTTGACGTCAGGTGATCCTCTGTTAAAATCTTGGCTCCACCATTTACCTATTGCGTGGATTTGGACAAATAGCTCTGAATCTCAGTAAAATGGGAATAATACTTCCTCCTGCACAGGGATTCTAGGAAAATTAAAATGAGTTTATGTAGGGAAAGGCCTGGCACTTACTAGGTGCCCCAAAAAAACAATAGCAGTTATAATTACTATTATTGGGCACATTCACATAGCACATGATTTTTTGGTGCTTTTCATGAACAGCAAGGGAAAGAATTAAAATCGCATGTGTGCAATATGAAAACAACAAAATCGTATAAACCCATCTGTTCTATTGAGAACGTGAGGCTAAAAAGCTTGCTTTTCAATTATTTTGTGAGATCCTGGGCCATCTCTCTAGAGAGAGGAAGGAGGAGGAAGGGGAGAAGGATAAAGAGAAGAGGGAAGGAACGTAACAGACCAAAACAATATCTATAGTTTCTTGCTTAAACTAAGCACCAACAAGAATTTCATATTCTTTGCTCCTGAAGGCAAGAACCTGCTTAAACAGGGAGTGAAGTGTTGGGGGGAGCTTCAGGCCAACACTACCAAACTATACACACTTATAAATTTGTAATGTGCATTAATAAAACTCTTCGCAAATCCCTTCACTCACTTGGGCTTTCACGAACCCCCAGAAGCTAGCTGCAGCGAGTGGTATTGTACCACGAGGAAGCTGGAGCTCAGAGGGTCAAGTGCTTCTCCAAGATTGCACAGCACAGCCAGGAGGTGAACCCAGGCAGGCCAGTCTCACTCAGCAGTGAGAGGGCTTTTTTTTGAGCACCCCCCAGGACTCCTTGTAGTCTCTGCTCCAGGTGCCATGTGGGGAGGGGACGATGGTAGAAGGAGGAGCAAGGAGGACCCCCGCTCACAAGTGGCTCCCAGTCTGTGAGTAGCCAACGTGGTGGCAAATCAAGGGGTTCAGTTATGTGATTCATGTGTCAGCATTGCTTCGAGGGCCATTGGAGTATGGCTTGCTGGGGCCCAGCCCAAGGAGTTCCTGATTCAGCTCAGGATACAGGATGCAGGACTAAGGCACAGTCCTGTCCCCAGAGAGCTCTCTGCCTAGAAGAGGAAAGAGATCCAGGAACAGACACACAGAGGACATGTGATGAATGTCACAAAAGAAGCATATGCCAGGCACACGAGGGTGTGAAGGAGTAATATCGGGTGGAAGGACTCAGGAGCGCACCCCAGGAGAGGTGATGCCCAAGCTGAATTTTGAAAGGACCGATAGGAGCCCATCAGAGACTGTAAGGGCAGCAGAGGCCACATGCACATGGAGGGCCAGAGCACCTGAGGCTTCCTGAGAGCTCACGTGTGAGTACATACACGTGGCTTGCCACCTCGGTGCACGCTCCTGCCCACTCCAAGAGGTAAGATGCAGTGAGGAGACTGAGGCTCGGAGGGGTCAAGCAACTCACCCAGGATCATGCAGCAGGTAATTGACAAGGCTGGACTTGAACTTGGCTCTGCGTGGTCCTGAGCATGGGCTCATGGCCCACCCCAGGCGAGAGGGGCAGGTGAAGGGCCTTGAATGCCAGTGTAGACCCTGTGGTTTGCCCAGCAGTTTAGAGGGTATAGGACCTTCTAATATACATTCTTGTTCTGACCCTAAACGTGTATAAATAAGTACAGTTAACGGTAGTCACAATTAAGATAAAGAATAATGTGTTGTCACAATTAAGAGTGTTGTCACAATTAAGAATAATGATGCCAGCTTGGCTCATTTGTAACTCTCAGTATCAGAAACATTGACAGACCACTCTCAAATCCAATATTGATGCACATAAGTCTTATGATTATTCAATAAAACACCCTGAGTTGATGTCCCTTCTTCTCCCCTTGGCCATTCATTCTTAGAAACAGTGCTTCTTGGACCCTCGACATTAAAATGATTATTGGAACTTGTAAGCGTTGCTCTCTGGAGAGAGCAAAGGAATGTTCTAGAAGAGAAAGCCTGTAGGCAATGGAGCATCATGGTCGGCTTCTAAGAGGGGAGGGTTATGGTCAGATGAGTGTTTACCAAAAGCTACTGGCTCCTGGGAGGTGAGGCCAGAGCAGGGAGCATGGGGAGGAGGCCGCAGCATTCATCCATGGGGGCCAGGGGCTAGGGGAGGGGGGCCTGATCTCAGGGCCAGAGCCGAAGGCCTGGGCCTAGGGAGGGAGGGTAAGAATCAGCAGGACTCTGTTGGCCACAGGGAAAATGAGTACAGAAGACATTGCTTTTCTGGTTTCTGGTGCTTGAGGGACAGGTAAAGATTGTGGAGAAGGAATCAGGGGCTGATGGGCCACTTTGGGAGACAGCAGGAAGGGCTGGAGAGGGCCCCTCCACCCCAGGCCTGGTCCTGCTAGGGGCTTCAGAGGGTGTTAACCGCACAGGTGCCTGTGTGCTCAGAGACCACAGACGGAGCCTGGAGAGGCCGCCACACCCTGGGCCCCAGCCAGCCTGGGGGCCTTGCCTATGGCCACACAGCAGATCCCATAGGCAGGATGGGGCCTCCCGACTCCCAGCCATCCTCCCCCAGCCTTTCCTTGAGGGAGGTCCCTTCCTTCAAACAAGCATGTGGAAATAATGGACTGAGTTACCACACAAGCCAGAATTGGAATTGGTCTAAATAAAAGACAACCAATCGTGCTAAGTTGGACTGAAGTCCTGGATGCAGAGAGATGGACAGAAAATTTCACATGCAGGGCCTTGCTGAACAGTGGGGCCCAAGTGCAAAGCCCAGTGAACCCCAAGGCAAAGGTCAAGGGTTTGAGAGGGAAGGCCATCTCACAGACCTCATACCATGTCCTCCATGGGCCGCGCTCGTGGCATCTGAAGAAACAGGCAGCAGAAGGTCCGGGGTTATTTTCTCTTCACAGTGTAGGGGGTGTTTGTCTGGGGACAGGGGTGCAGGGAATGGGGTCCTCGGTGCAACCCATGAAAGTGAAGGAGTATTTCCAGGGCTGTGCACTGCTTGGGGGGCCACTCTCACCTCCTCCAGGATGGCCAGGGGTCGGGAGACCAGCAGCCGGGACCAGGCCTGACTCAGAAGGCAGAGCTGCTCCGTCTAGCTCACAGACAGATGGGAGACCACCCCACAGAACATGGTGGGCCCAGTTTCATATGGTCCTTTCCCACAGGAAGACCCTGCTGCTTTCCCTTCTTTTCCCAAGGAGCCCAGGACCAGCCACCCAGGGAACTGGGAAGCCCTGTGAGCTGAGAGCAGCAATCCTGCACAGCATACTGACTTGTCAAGAACATCATCCGGTTTCCCCATTCACTCACCCAGCAGACATCCCCCTGCTGTTTGCCAGTCACCATTCTCAGCTCTGGGGACCCAGCAGGGAACAAAGCAGACGGCCTCGTGGAGCTTTCATGCCCTGGGCGGCAGTGCCACGGGCTTCCCCAGGGCTCAGCAGGACCCATCCTTGTCCTGAGGCTCCCCCCGCACCCCGAGACTGACGTCCTTCCCCTTCTCTGCCCGCAGGGGGGACTGGCTGCTGAGCTTCGTGTACCGCACGTCCTCCGTGCAGCTCCGTGTCGCCGGCCTGCAGCCCGTGATGCTGCAGGACAGGAGGATGGAAAACGTGGACCTGTCCTCGGTTGTGAGTACTGCCCGTGCCTCCTAGGCCTCTGTGTCTGCCAGTGAGGAAGGCTCATTACTCCAACCACCAAGCCCCCCACCCCAGGGACACTAGCCCCGGCGCATTCCGCCCCAGTGGAGGAAGATCGTAGAATTTACTTAGGAAGAGGTAATTCCTATTTATGGCACCATCCTTGTGCCTGGGCCCTTTATGCACATTATCTCTCATCCTCACGCAGCCTCTGGGGCAGGCATTGCTTACCCCTGTTTCACAGACTGGGAAACTGAGGCTTAGAAAAGTTCCTATCACCACTAGCAATTAATAGCCTGCATTTGAACCTCCAGAGCCCATGCTCTGGCCCCTACATCACTACCCCAGGCCCCCTCACTCAGCTCACCGCACTCCTACTGTCCCCACCCCAACTCTGCCACCCCGGACTAGTCATCAGGACGGTCAGAGGATGCAGGTGGAGGGTTCAGGCCAGACCACAGCAGAAGCACCTGGTTGCCCAGCTATGAAACTGGAATGCCGAGCAGGGATCAGGTGTTCCAAGGACTGTCACCTTGGAATCACCGGGGGAGTTTATTTAGAATACAGACCCCAGGGCCCCCTGCCCAGACCTTCTAAATCCATCTCTAGGAATAGAGGCTGCAAGTCTGTGATTAAACGTACTCCCCAAGGATTCTTACACATCACCGACCAGGCTGGACTGCAGGTGCTGACAGTTAAAAAGAATTCCTGCCGGGAATGAAAAGGGGCCACCTGGGCAGCCACACAAACCTCTTTTGAGTTTATAGATCCACTTTTTAGGCTTGAAGGAACCTTGTCCACCTGCACACACCTTATCATGGGGAGTCGATGGCTTCACATGTGGACACTCTCGACTCCCAGCTCTGCCCTAAGCCTTCTGTGGGCATCAGTATCCCCGTTGTACAGATGGGAACATGAGGGTCTCAGTGGCTAAGGGACTTGCCCAGAGTCAGACAGCATGAACGTGGCTCAGACCAGGTCTGACGCCAGTGAGCATTGCCTCATTCAGGTAGACATGAGAAACAGCGGGAGAGGTGCCCGCTTCCATGAGGGCGAGTGTGATGAGCTGCAGTTACAGCCACAAGCAAACTCCAGCCGGTGATGCCAGGGGCCCGTGAGAACAAGAACTATGATTTCCAATTACTACATTGGTGGCTGCCATTTATCAAGTGCCAGGCGCTTCCCAAACATAACCCAATTTCCCCGGGGTCCACATAACAGAGTTTGAGCCAGCCATTCCATCCTGCCTGAAAGAAGATAAAACCAGACCTCTCCCCTGAAAATTCCTGGGGTGGGGAGGGGCACCCTGAGGCACTCTGGCTCCCTGAAGCTTACCAGCAGCCTGTCCCAACTGCTCCTTGGGGGTGGCCGAAGCTGGGCACCCTGCCCCCTCCCCCACCAGCACAGCTAACACTGGGCTGCATGTTTATTGGAGCCTGACTAGGGGAGTTCTAGTACAAAAAACTTAAAACCAAAACATTTATTAGGCACTTCTGCCACTGAAGCCCACAGCCCATGTCCTTGCCCAAGGTCCCCTAGGCTTTGCACTCAACTTGCTACCCCATTGCTGGAGCCAACTCATCCTCACTTACATCTTCACTTCCCCAAACTCCCAGGACCCTCACAGACAAGCTCTAACCTGCCAGGGCAACACAAACAGAGCAGCCTGTGCCTTTCTAACTGGGAGCTTGGGGGCTGGTGTCGGCTCAAGAATAAGAAGAGTTTCTAGACTCATCTGTGCATGAAACTGACCTCTCCTGGTTAAAGAGACAGTCTCCCCAGGACAGACATGAGCTTCTAGCCCCAGAGCCACCAGAAGCCTTATAGATCATCTTTATCCCTGACAGACTTGCTTCATATGATGTAAACCTCACGACAACCCACACAGTAGGTCTTAGGCATCCCCACATCACAGACTGGAAAACTGAGACTTGAGAGAATGGACTCAGAGTGCCAGACTTGTAGATCTGGACTCTGAAACCAGGTCCAGTCTGTGCTGTCCACCTCCCCATGGGAGTGAGGTAAGCCGCATCACAGGACCAGGAATCCACAGGACTCAGAGAGATGCCTTCTGACCCATGTCCGGGGGGCTCTATTCTTTTTGAGGGTCCCCATACCCTGAAGGGGGAAGTGACCTTGTACCTTATCACCCCAAGAGTCTCCCTCTGCCAGAAGAATCAAACATAAAAAGGAACAAGTGAAAGTGCCTTTTAAATGAAAATTCTTTATAAATGCCACGAAACCCTTGCAAGATCCAGTTTCTGCCCCGGGAAGCCTCTGAATGGGATACACTGGGAAGAGCACACGCAGCCTTTGGCACCAGAGAGGTCTGACCTGGAATCCTGGCTTGGCTACTGGTATACTGGCTGTGTGACCTTGGGCCAGTGACTTAACCTCTCTGTGCTTCAATTTCATCTGTGAAATGGAGGAAATCACCTACCTTTCAGAACAGCCCATGTGAGATGCTTGCACATAGTAGGCCCTTGTTTAATACTAGTTTCCGCTTCTCCTGCCTGAACCACCACCTTCAGCTGTGCCTTTTGGACCAGCAGCTTTGGAGACTTCCTCCTCCCGCTGCCTTCATGGCAGCGTCCCAGCTCTTGCCTAATAATAGCTCTTTATCACATTAGGAGCACTTCACAAAAGCAGTGCTTTCCTCTTTTAGGTAATTAGAGTAATTAGCATTGCCTTTGTGCAGCCCTCTGGTTTTCCTGGAAAATTCTTGCTGGAGAAGTTGTTGTTACTGGCAAAAGAGTTTGCACTGCCACTGTTGGGGCAGCCCTGTGCCCGGAGCAGGGACTGTCGGGGCTGCCTTCTCCCTGCCTGGGCCAAACGTGAGCTAGGCTGCTAGGCCCTTTGGGAATCACCCCAGATGTCAGCCACCTGCCCCAAATGCGGTCTGAGGTGGCTCCTGATCTCAGGAAAAGCATGAGCCAGGAGTGAGTGAGGGGCTGGCCTTGTCACAGGCAGGGGCGTCTCAAGGTGAATGAAGCAGACAAAGGCCAGCCTGGCTCCCAGTGTAGGGACTGGGTTGCTGGGAGCAGGAGACTCTGCCAACCCAGGGGCCAACTTGTGAGGTGTTCGAGGACAGAGACCCAACCTGGGGTCTCTGAACCATTTGTGTCTAAGGAAATGCCAGCTGGCTTCTAGTACTTAGCACAGGCATAGCTTTGCAGATCTTGTCACATTTGATCCTCATCACTGTCCCATTACGTAGGGATAGTAACCACATTGTACAGATACGGAAACTGAGGCTGCAGGAGGGGACACGGCACGTGAGTGGTGCAGTCAGATGAACCCAGGGAACCTACTGCAGAGCCAACATTAACACTTCTCTGTGGCTTCCGGTCAGTGACCTCTAACTCAACGCCCTTTATGTGTATTATGTCATTGAATCCTCACAAAGGGCCACACGGTGTAGATGTCTATATTAGCCCTGTTATGCAGATAAGGAAACTAAGGCTCAAGTAGTAAAGAGCTTGAAGGGGGCTGATAGGCTTGGAAGGAGTTTTTGGGCAGATAGAGGTGGGAAGCAACAGCCTCAGTTTGGGTAAGTCGAGGTGACTTGCAAGGCAGGAAACAGGAAGTGCTGAGGCCCATTCGTACTATATGGATCCAGTAACCGTGTACACCCTCAGTGAGTACCCACAATGTACAGGGCGGGCCCTGGGGAGCAGAGGTGAATTAGAAGTGGTCCCTAATCTCACCATCTATCAGAAAACACTGTCACAGGGAATCCCAGAGAGGGTCCCTGACCAGTATGGAAAGGTCTCTAGCCAATGTGGGAAGGTCAAAGAAGGCTTCTCAGTACCAGTGACATCCAGCATGTATCACAGTGAGTGGCAGATTTCAATCAAGACAGCCAGGGAGATGGTCATGGGCTGAAATTTTTATACAATGTCAGCCACACCAGAACTTTCCACTGCTAAGAAGATAGTCTTTTCCCACCCATTTCACTCCTGCTGTCCCTAACTGTAAAATTGGAACCCTGCCAGAGAGTTCTCCCCCAAATCTTTGCAGAATGGCAGCTCAAGAACTAGGGATGGCTGAGACCTGGACCAGCTTGTGGCTGAAGAGGGGCAGAGCTGTGTGTTCTAGAACAGCTGCACAGCCGAATTCCCATCTGGAATCAGCTGTAGCCAGTGGCCACAAACACCCCCCTTTCCTCCTGTCCTTCCTGACTCCATCCAGCCCTGGCACCAGCCTGTCACCAACATTAGAAAGGTGTAGCGAGGCAGTTCTCTTCTGTCCTTGTGGGTCTAGGTTTCTGCTGGCTGTAATTCAGATGTGATGGCTGGAGCTTGAGTAGCCTTATTGAGCTCCCACATGGATCAGTCTAGCTAACTCCCCCCTCCCAAGGAAATTAAGGTAAAGGAACTTATATTTATGGAGCACCTACTATGTGCCAGGCATTGTGCCTTGTGGTTTGTCTGTATTATTTCTTCCCACCAACACCATGAGGTGGGTTTCACTAATTGGTTAATATCCCTATAAAAGTATCTTGGGTCATATATGGAATATCATAATAAAAGGCAGCATATACTGAGTCCCTACAAAGTGCCAGACCCTTGTAGCAGACATTCAAGGTCGGCATTACGATCTCATTTTACAGATGGGGATGCTAGGGTTCTGGACATTGCAAGGACTCACCTAGTTACTCATAAGATGACAGAGCTAAAGCTGGAACCTCCTTTTTCTCAGATCCCAAATTTAGGTTTCTTCTAATGCCATGCAGCCACTAGTGTCCACCCTCTAGAAGAGGACACTGCCCCACCTTACCTTCACCCTGAACCCAGGGATCTGAAAAGCCCCTTATATGTGTGTACACATGTAAGCATTTTCACTGAACACTGTTTAAAGTTATTGGTAAAGAAAGGAACAAGATGCAGGCAGGTTCTGGTTATGATAAAATAACAAAACTGTACAGGGAACTATCTTTTTTCTTGAAAAAAAAAATCATTTGAATAACCCAGTGTGATTTGTGATTCAAATGGAAATGCAGATGTTACCAGCCAAGCCTTTGTGTTATTTCCTAGAATTTCCCGTGGGAGCTTCCCAAGTGTTTTCCTATCTTCTCTTTAAACAAAACCTTCCTCTTCAGCCTTAAAGGAATATGCTGCCTCGTGCTTGCCTTTGACACTAAAGCAGACCCCCTAGATTAGCTAGGAGAGCACGAGGCTCCATTGTAGGCAGATCTGGAGTAAGCAGCCTCTGCATGCAGCATCTCGAGCACAGCACTTGGCTTTCCTCTTCACATGCTGTGTGTCATGAAGCAAACCACCATCCCTCTCTGGCCTTCACATTCCTCCTCTGTAAAATGAGCATGGTTTGCAAAGTCTCCTCTCCCTGATTTCCTCTGAAGAGAATAGACCTGATTCAAATTCCAGCTCTGACACATCCTAGCTCTGTGACCTTGGGCAAGTCACTTTTCTTCCATATGGCTCAATTTCTTCATCTATAATTAGCAGCCAACACCAGTCAAGGAGGATGTCCAATAAGTTCATTTTCTGAAATGTATTAAGAACCTACTATGTGTCAAGCATTGTTTACTGTCACAGTTAGGCATCCGGCATTCTAACCACACCCCTACTTTTCATTCACTGATACAATCCAACACAAAAATGAGATGTCTCTGTTTTCAAAGGAAGGGGTGGGTACTTCTGAGTTCTTGACCCTTGTCTTAGTGAAGATTCAGGTTCATATAACAGAGGCCCAGCTGAAGTGGCTTCAACATACAAGAGTGGATGCTGTCATATAAAAAAAAAGGCCAGAATAGGCCGTTCAGGGCTGGTATGGTAGCTCCACAGTCTTCAGGAGCCAAAATTCCCTCTGTCTTGCTCCCCTGCAAGCAAGCAAGTAGACTTTTGTGAGCCAGCTCATGGCCCAAGAAGGCTGCTTAAGCTCTGGCCATCATGTCTCAGTTCCAGCCCACAAGAAAAAGGAAGTAGGGGGAAAAGAGCATGCCCCCTTTTAAAGAGACTTCCAGGGAGCACCACATAACACTACTGCTTCATCTCATTGGCCAGAACTTGTCAAAACATTAATTACACTTAACTGTAAAGGAGGCCAGAGAATGTACCCAGCTGTAAATCAGAATTCTAATGACTAAAGGAAAAGGGAGAAAGTAAATTGTAGACGGTACCTTATACTCTGTGCCATAGCTCTATTTCCAATTTGGGGGCTTTACCTGGGGGAATCTTCACAATACCCCTCTGATGCAGCCACTCTTATTGTCCCCATTTTACAGCTGAGGCAAGTGGAGGTGAGCAAGATAAAGGGGCTAGCCCAAAGCCCCAGAGCTGGAGAGCAGCAGAGCCCAACTGCTGTAACTTAAGGCAGCAGACAGAGAATGAGAACTTCCACTCCAGCTTTCTGTCTGTCAAGAGATTCCTTCCTGTCCCCAGAGGACCCAGATTTTGTAGAGAAACTTCCTTCGTCTGTAATTAATGGGTTCTAGAGCAGCCTTGAACCTAGAGGCTTCCCACCCCACTCTGGACTTCAGAGTCACAGCGAGTTGGAGTCATGGCACCGGTGACTGAGGCAGAGGGTGAGGCCCAGGAGCTCAGCCTGGGGTCTGGGGTGGGCCGGGCTCTGGCCACCCACCATGGCCCTCACTCACTGTTCTCCTGTAGGTCAGTGGCCACTTGGACTATGCCAAGCAAATGGATGTCATCCTGACAGCCGTGGGCATCCATACCAAGCCAGGCTGGGACGAAAAGGGGCTCTTGCTGGCCCCCAGCAGCCTGTCCCAAAAGGAGCCTCACCAGGCAGCAGCCGCCTCCTCATCAGACAAGACCACTGACCAGGATAGGAAAAGCCCGGATCCCACACCCAGAGACACACCCACAGTGGCCACATCCACTGACTCCAGCCAAGCCCAGGTGCCAACGAGGCTGGACCAGTCTGAAGGGGCCTCCCTTCCTGCTGATGCCGGCCCTGCTGAGAGCTCCCAGATCTGCAGCCATGGCATGGGCCCCAACCCACTGGGCTGCCCCAGCTGTGCCAGTGAGATCCAGGAGCCCTGCCCAGGGCTGGACTGACCCCAAAAGGGGACGTGAGCCGTCTTCCCAGATTTGCATCTACAGCGCTCTCTTACCCACCTTCATCAGGCTCCCTGTGTGAGCTCTGAAGAATTTCCAGCAGTGCCTTTCCTAAATCAAAGGCTTTGGCATTGAATAGCAAGGAATTGAAAGGAGGGAGAATTGTAGAGATATGACGGGCTCTCTCTGGGGAAGCAAGGCCGGACCCCAGCAAGGTCAACTAAGCACAACTGAGAGGCCCAAGACTACCAGCCATGGGCCTCCAGTACTCCAGGTCACACCTGTGGGGGTCTGGCTGTCCATCAGGAGATCCGGGTAGCTCTCTGGGGCCTGAGGCTCCCTCCCACCACTGTTCCCTGGCATCAATAAAACCAGGTATCTGCCTGCTCTTCCATCCACTCCAGGGCTGCCCACCAGCCCATAAGCACCAATGACGCACCTGCAGAGCAGGCACAGGTGGGGAGCAGATGCAAGTGGGGAACGGGCAACCCACTCTGCTCTTGGGAGGTCCAGTCAGATCTGCCACATACAACCATGCAGGCTGGGCACTGCACAACTACAGAGGAGTCAATCACATAGGCGTGATGTGAAGGTCACTACCCCCCGAAGTTGTGCTACCTGGTGACCCTGGATATCATTGTAATAGAGCACGGTGAGTAAATGCTGCATCTGTATGCAGTGTGGGCAGGAACTGGGCCTGGTGGCAAGAATGGATTTTACAGGGCAAGGATTTCCTATGGAAGAACAGAGGTGATGATGACTGTAAAAATAAAGACTAAAATAGCTACTGTTTACTTTTACCGTGTAGAGAGTACTTACATGGATTGTCTCAGTTGGCCGTCACAACAACCTTATGAGGTAGCTACTATTATTATCTTCATTTTACACCTGCAGATACTAAGGCCCAGAGAGGTTAGGTAACCTGTTCAAGGTCACATAAGCGGTCAATCTCAAAGTCCAGCCAGTCAACTTCTAGATCCCAAGCTCTTAACTACTGTATCTGCATCCGGGGGAACTTTCCCTTTTGCTCCTCCCACTGTCCCTGAATGAATGACAGAGCCAGAGATAATCCCCACCCTTCGTGCAGGTGGAGAAATCAAGGCAGAGAAAGTATAGACAAGCTCTGGAGGAGGCAGCGGGAGGGGGAGAGGCAGGAGGAATTAGAGTTTGGGAGCTGAACTGGTCCTCAAGGAGACATGTATTTGTTCATTTGACAAGTATTTACAGAATTCCTGATGCTGTTAGTTCAAAATCTCATGTCACCCACAGAAAACTGAGGCTCCAGAGGGGAAAAGGACTTTGCTGAGGTCCCAAAGCAAATCAGGGGCGGAGTCTGAACCAGAACCCAGGACATCTGTGCCCAGGGCCCCTTCGCACTTCACCAGCTGCTTCTCCAGCCTGAGTGGCCCCTCAAGCAAATTCATCCACACCACAGTCACCACCTTCAGCTAATGTTTATTGGGAGTCCATCTGGGGAAGCCTGGGGGCAGAACTGAAGCCCCAACAAGCACCACGGCCCCTCTGCCTCCAGCAGCCAGGGCCAGAGTTGAGTCTAATCAGCACCAAGGAGTGCGGCAGACCAGCAGCGAAGGCCCCCCTGGGAGTTTGTGTTGATGGGACATGGTGGGGGCTGGGAGGAGGGGGCGGGTAGTATAAGAAAGATCGCAATCTGGAAATGAGCCTACAGCAGGTAAACTGTAGAAACCGAGACACCCTCAAAATAAAAAAGCAGGCCCTTGTACCAGGGTTCACCTGCCTCCCAAGGTCACCAACCCACACCAGGGACAGCTCCTATTCAACTCTACTGGCCTGAGTGACCACCATTCGCATTTTCCTCAATGACCCAGGGAAGGCCAGAAAGAGGTAGGGCCAGGGGTAGGTTCTGTCCCCTTCAGCTGGTTTCCTTTCAGATCCAAAGGAGCCCAAGGCAGAGGGACACCCAACCCAGATGTTGGGCAAGAAACCGCCAGTTGCCTGTTTGCCCCAGAAGATGCAATGCAGCAGCCTGGGAGCAGGGATGGGGCTGAAGAAGAGAAGATGGGGGGAGGGGATGGGAACAAATAGCCCTTCCTGGCCCATAGGCAGAGGCCAGGGGGCTGGGGGTAGCCAGGAATCGTAACAGCAGCACATACCACCTCCTGGCCACCTGCCAGGTGCCAGACATCCTACAAACATTGTCCTAATTTTCATGACAGCCCAAGAGGCAGGCGTCCTTACCCCATTTTGCATGTGGAATTAAAGGCTCAGGTTAAGTAACCTGTGCAAAGCTAAAGCAGTGGTGCAGAGATTCAAATGTATGCCTGACTCCCAGGTCCGGGGGTTTCCTGTGAGGCCACATGCATCCTGAGGGGCCTGCCTGTCCACAAACTGTCCGGCACACCATCCTCAGGGTAAAGATCATCCAAGCCAGCGCACTCCAAACTAATGTGCTCATGAGTCACCGGGAATCTTGCTAACACACAGATTCTGACTCAGCATGTCCACAGTGGGGGCAGAAGTGTGCATTTTTAACAAACTCCCAGGAGAAGTTCCTGATGCTGATGGCCCATAAGCTAAGAGGCGTGAGGGATTCAGCCCCACCCTAATCCATCTCTGCAGACACAGGCATCCCTCCCTTGCAGTCTGATAGAGTGTGCAACGAGATGATTGTCTTCATCTTAATCCGAACCTAGAGGTCCTCTTCCCCAATCCCAGAGCCCGCCAATCATCCTCTACACACATCCACAAGTCACACTCGGCAGTGGAGCATCTTGGAGAAAACTATCAGAGCCAGCTGTTATCCCTCAGGTAGGGGACCTGGAGTGGACAGTGGGGGCTGACTCAGTGCACCCCACTGGAACTCGGAGGGCTCCCAGGAGACCTGCAGCCTCCTGGCCTCAGCCAAGATCTGGCCCAAAGACTCGGGGACTTGGTTCCATCCAGTCCAGCTCCCCACCAACCAGCTCCAAACCCAGATCAGTTTGGGGGGGCACCAAGAAAATGCAGCCGTAGCTTGGGCTCCACAGGATCAATGTTGAAGAAATTGACCACAGCAGAAGTCCTGGCAGGCGGCAGGGGGTCCCTGGTGGCTTCTCCGGGCAGCAGCAGCTGAGCCTTGAGCTGCAGGCCTGAGGAGCCTCCTGAGCCTGAGTCAGAGTCAGTGTGAGAGGCCTGGGGCAGGGGCAGCACGTGCTGCAGGCTCAGGCCCGGCCGGGTACCGCTGTGAGAGGTACGCACGGAGGGTGAGGCCAGGCTGGCCCGGCGCTCCTGGGGACACTGGAGACACGGCAGAAACTTGCCCAGGGCCCGCTTGAAGTCCCGCATGAAGAGTGGGTAGATGATGGGGTTCATGGTGCTGTTACAGTAACCCAGCCACGTGAGGACATCGAAGAGGCCTGGGGAGACGCAGTCGCACACAGCCTGGAGGGATGGGGTACATCACGCCTGGTCCCAGGGCAGACGCAGACCACCCCACCCAGCAGGGCTGGGATAGACACAAACACATACACCATGAGAGGCAGCCCACCCTCCTCCTTCCCCATGTCTGGGCTGGGGTGGGACTTGGGGCCTCCCCAGGAAGGCCTAGACTCACCTATCCCCTGGAAGTGGCATTACCTGGGCTATGTTGGCTAGAAAGAAGGGCAGCCAGGTCACAAAGAACATGCCCAGCAGAATGCCTAGTGTCAGGCTGGCCTTCAAAGCCTTCCTGCTGTGCTTGGTGGCCAGACGCCTGCTGTCAGCCGACTCCAGCGCTGGGTGTGGGGTCCTGGGCACCTGCAGAAAGAAAGGCCACATGATTCAGCTGAGAAAGAGCCCCAGTCTGACCTTGACCTCAGCCCCAGACTGAGCCTCCATTCTAATTCTAGATGGAACCCTAGTACCAGCAACAAACTGAGCCCTCAGCTTCGACTAAGCCCCAGCTGTAGTCCAGCTAAGGCCTGACCCTGACTCCAGACAATGCTCTGACATTGGCAATAAACCAAGCTCTGCTCATGGTCCTAGTCTGATCACTGATACCTACCATAGACTGAGCCCTATATCACCAAGGTCTCAAACTGAGCCTCAGTCCTGGACCAGACTTAGCCCAAGACTATGCCATGACCCAAACAATAGACTGAGCCTTGATCCTGACCCAGCACTTCACAAGGAGCCCTAGGAAATACAGCAAGACGGAGCAACACTGCCCCAGACAGACATCACACAGTTCAAAGAATCCACCTTCTATGCAAAGGTCAACTCTGTGGGGGCCAACACACACAACTGTGAGTCCCAGCATGTCTCAAAGCCTTTGGTGCCACAAGAATTACTTGCAATTGAGTACTTGACAAAAGAGGCCTTGTCGCTGTCCAGGGCTTGGCAATCTCTTTGTATATTGGGTTCTCTGCATACTTTGGAGTGATGTTTTTGCTTGCACTATTATGCTCATGCTCCACAATGTTTACAATAGAATCTATTATAAAGTATTAGGGGTGCCAGTGACCTTGGCATTTTACAACTCAAATTATGTTGTGTACTGGCAGACATCTCCATTCCCAAACACAGACTCCAAGGTCAGGAATGTGGAGAAGGAAGAGAAAGACGCTGCTTCACAGCAGCCATAGAAAGGAGGATATGGGGGTGAGGAGCTTAGTGTCTGACTTTTCACGCAGGTGACTGGCAGTCCCAAAACATAGACAGGCTCTCCAAACTAGATGGTACTTTAACCCAGCAGTTCCCATAACTTTTCAACCTCATGAGCCCATTAGAGATCTAATGAAATCTACATAACTGTTCCCCAGAAAACTAAAAGCCTATAAATTTTTACACACACACACACACACACACATGAAAAATAATTCCAACACCTCCTGAGATGTCTGAGACCACCTTACATTCCATCCATGAACCCCTAAGGGCCCATGAAAGTTGGAATGTGAAGTCTTCCTCTAAACCACGTGTTGCAAACAATTTGAATTTTCATATGTAAGACTTACACAAAGTGAGACCCACCAGTATTCACAATTTAGGTAAATATCAGTGTGCAGAGGTATGCGCAATTCATTTAACTATGCAAAGGGTGTGTGTGCTGCCAGGGAACACATCTGGGCTTTGAAAACCAGGAATTCCCTCCAACATTTTCTAAACTGTGTGAGAGCCCAGTTTAGTTGATGAAGCAACCCGTGGTGGGGTGGGTAGATGAAAGAGTCAGGAGGAGGCAGGAAGGGAACCAGATTTCTGGCAACCTTCGCAGATGGAAAGGGGGTGGAGGAGGCAAAGCCAAGATGTGTCAGCTCCAGAAAGCACCAACGCCAAAACCCCCACCCCTCTCCCAGATGCAGGAGCTCCCCTTCCAGCCCTGCTCTTCCCTCCTCGCCTCCCCAGGGTAGATAGACTGGGTTTCCTGTCCATGGTGCTGAAACTCCAGCTCCATACTATCTTTCTATAGGATCGTGGGTCTAACTCTGGGATGGTAGTGGGCAGGCAAGGGAAGCTGAAGCACACTGTAACTCCCAGCCCTCAGTGTTTTCATCTAGGTGAAGTCTGGTTATATGAATATTAACAGCAAATTCACAAAGACCAGCCAAAGACAGCCCCTTGCTTTCTCCCCTGTGTCTTAGGGGGCAGCACTGTGCAGAAGCAAGAGCTAGGCTTTTAACACAAGTGATGTGACCTCAAACCATGCCTCTACCACTTACTTACTCTGTAATCTTGTGTGAGTCTCTGTTTCCACATCTGTAAAGTGTGAGAAATAATCCTCACCAATGGAGTTGCTGTGAGGCCGTGGATAATAAATGCATGCACAGTGCCTAACGCAGAGTAAAAGCTAAATACGTGGTTGCCCTGATGTTGGCTCAATGGTGTATGTATGAGATTAGAGACATTTTAGCACCCTTGGGAGCCCTGTCCTTCTGCCAGCAGCTCTGGCTCCCCGAAGAAGCATAGATGTCAGGGCAAATGCTCTGACTCAACATGCTGTAGCAGGGAAGGAAAAGATGATCTGCTTTTCTCCTTTCTCGTGTTCTCTCCTCCAGAGTGATCTCCATATGGCTTCTGTGAGCCCATCACGGTCAGCCTGGAGGAGAAGCTCCTGCTTCAAAATAAATAATCTCAACGTTTGCCATGGCTTTGAATTGCTGTCAGTGGGAACAGACAATATAGGGAAGTGGAGAGCCACTGTCTCCAGAAGGCCCCACCCATACAGGTACTCCTCTGGCCCCTGACAACCCAAAAGAGGGAAGCCAAGAGAGAGCCTTAACTTTGTCAGAGCTCTAGGGCACTGGGGAACTGAGGCACTTGGGGAGATTTCTTTGTGGCATTCAGCAGGGCAGGGAGCTCCAGAGATGGAGTAAAGATAATCTGAGATTCCCTCTCTAATCTTCCTGGGAAGAACCCTGGGTTTCCTTTCTCCTCTTCTCCCCAAAACGTTGACCCAAGAACACAGGCAAAGGGGAAGAGAGAAGGAAACTGAGGCTCAGAGAAAGTAGAGGACCTTCCCAGGGTCACGTTGTGCTAGTACAAGGCCTCAAACCGAGACCCCAAATCAGCACTGCGATCCCCATTGATTGAGCACTTACTTGTTCATTATGCTGTTCAGTCTTTATGGAAGGTAGGGATTATCCCCACTTTGCAGATGAGGCTCAGAGAGGCAAAATAACTGTCCAGGAGTTACACAACAGATAAGTGTTGAGTCATGGATTCAAAGTTGTTTCTGGCTCCAGAAACCAATTCTTCCATTTTACCATGCTGCTTCCATTTGTAGGGATGGCACCCATGGGCCATAGTCAAGGTGGGGCTACAGAAACCCCATCTCTGTCACTGAGAGGCCTTCATGGAACAGAAGCCAGTGGTACCCACCAGCCCACACCCTAGGGCCTGACTACTGCTAACTTCCCCCTCCCTACTTTTCCCTGCCCCACAGCCACCTCGCAGCCCCTCATGGCCATGTCCTATTGTTTGTGTGTCCCTTACACATGTCTATGACACATGTCACTGTCAGAGGGCAGCCACCTGCTTACAGGAGGCAGTTCTGCTTACAGGTCCCTATGTGTATAAACACCTGCACACATGCCTGTGTACGTGGCACACACAAGAATATGCACCATTGTGATAGGAAAAAAATAGAAACCATCTAAATGTCCATCAAACGAAGAGTGGTTAAAAATCATGGTACATCTCACTACAGAATACTACACAGATGTCGAAAAGAATAAACCAATCCAATAGAAAGATCTCCAAGAACTATTAAGCAATAATGACAAGTTGTAAAACAATACAGCATGCTTCTATTTGTTTTTTTTTTTTAATGCACAGAACACTAAATTCCTTTAGATATGTAAACAGATACATGAACATATCGAAAAAGGACTGTAAAGACATATGCTAAATTAATGAGTGTCCCTGGCAGAGGAAGGTGACTGGATGGAAGTCAGAGAGGTCTCACATCTCTCTGTTTGAATTTTTATTTTAAAATATGCTTGTGCGTTCCCTGTGTAATTTAAAATCTTTATAATCATCTAATCACAGTGTGAGGGTTACAAGGCAGATTCTGGAGCCAGACGGCTTGGTTTCAAATCATGGCTTTGTTCCCAACTAGCCGAGGGACCTTCGGCGAGGTCCTTCTCCTCGCTGTGCCTCAGACTTCTCCCCTGCAAAATGACACTCAGAATGGCGTCTCCCTCACAGGACTGCAGTAAAGGTTAAGTAAGTGCCTGGCACATAGTATGTACCACATAAGTGTTAGCTATGTTTCTGTCATTACTAATTGTTATTAGTGTCCAGTTTAGCTCTTTGATGATGCTAATGCTACTGCTGGCAGCAATGTTGGTTTTTTTTCCCTATAAAGCCTCAAAAGGGGTGAGCTCCCCAGAACTATATATTTTACCACAATAGGAAAGGAGAGGAACTAACATTTGTTGAGCACCTACTATGTGCCAGGTTTATGTATATTATCTCATTGGTTCTTCAAACAGCCTCAAGTGATAAATAGCATTTCCTCTGGAGTACAGGGAGGTGAGGGACTTGTCCATAGTCATCTGGACATGATGGGAAAGAGGCAGGATTTGAACCTATGACCAGCCAGACATACAAGGTCCTGCACCCAGCCTGGCTGCTCCAAGTCACCTTGTTCCCAGCAGCAGCCGAGCCTGCCATGCTTGACATTGCTCCTCTGTCAGCCTCTCCCCAGTTCAGCCCTCTCCTTCCCCTCTGAGATATTTCTGTGATCACAGCCTCCTCCTCTCAGGAGGAGGAGGAAGCAGAGATGGAAGGGAAGGTGGATTGCTAAGACAGAATCATGCATAGTTGGAAAAGGCGGGGGGGTGGGGAAAGGTGAGGAGGAGGGAAAGGAGAAGGAATTGATGAGAAAGAAGGAAGAGAGGAAGATAGGGGTGCAGAAGGAAGGAAGAGAGTGGGATGAGATGGAATTGAGGGAGAGAAGGGTGAGAGAAGGGAAGAAACATGAGGTAAAGAGGAGAACTGTGGGAAGAGGGCTATAGACCCCAAAAACATGGGAATCCTGGCAGACAGAGAGAAGCTAAGAAAGCAGAACTCCCAGCCTGGCCTCCTGCTGCTGCTTTCCACCAGGCTGACCCTCCCAAGGATGAGCCCCATGCCCACATGGGCCCACATGTCTCTCTCTCTGCCTCTGCCTCTGTGTCTCCTGTCCTGGTAGCATCTCACTCTGATACCACTACCTCCCACACCCCCTCTCCATCCCCAGCACATAGTTCCTGCCTCAGCTATAAGCATGACCCCCTTTCTCACAGCCCCTGGGGCTGGGAAGACCTGGCTGAAACCACGGAGCCAACCAGTGGCCTTTCTAAAGCCTGCTCATATAAATAGACGGGTGTCAGGGGTGGGGAGATAAAACGCTCAAGCCTGCTCAGCTCCCACGTCCTCAACCCCAGAGAAGCAAGGACTCCTGGGACCTGTGCCCAACTCCCTTCCTTCTGTGCGGGAGCTAGAGGCTGGATTGGGAAAGGGAGCTAAGGGCTACACAGGGCTTAAAACAGGAGGAAAGGGGTCCAATGCACCCCGAGTCTATTCATTCTCATCAGTTCCTTTAGGTGTATGTATTGAGAGAGCCTCCCCCTCGCTGCCGGTCTCTCAAACATGACAACTCTAGCGGGAGGAAAAGGGTCACGACACAGGAGACCAAAGTGAAGGCAGCATCCCAGAAGAAAATTCCCAAACCACAGGCAATGATCCAGGCAACATGGAAAAAGGAGCACAGAAGGCTTGCTTCAGAGCCTCGCGGTTTGGGAAGGGTAGTGGCAGGGTCTGAGATGCCACATTCTAACCTAAAGTCTTTCCAAAGAGTGGGAGGATTTAGCATAGACACATTCTGGCTTGAGGGGCCCATGGGTCTCTCTGCCTCAGAGTCTGGGTGCTGGCCTACATGACCCATGAAGACTCCTCCCAGCATTTGGTTTTAGGGCTCATTATGCATTATGCCCTCTTTGCTTCAGTTTGCAAACACACACACATTGAATGATAGTTTCTGAATATTCACTGGGGAAGGCATCCCTCTTATAATCTCTATAACCTTTGTCGTGACAAGATTCCAGTCTGTCTCCCCGACTAGAACACAGATCCCGAGAGGGCAGGACCTTCTCAGTCCTGTTCACCCCGGCATCCACATTCTAGTAAAGCTCCTGCACAAAATAGGTACTCAACAAGTGTACTAATAACATAGGATCCACCAGATACAAGAAATGATCATGAAAGGAGTAGAAAGAAAGGAAGCAGTGTAAACAGGGATTGAATCGCCAGCTCTGTGAAGCACTGCGTTCATTTCATTTCGTCCATCAATAGGCATTGAGCACTGAGGATATGCCAGGTGCTAGTTCAGGTCCTGGGAATATAGCAATCAGCAAAGAGACAGGTTCCCGTCCTCATAGAGCTTACATTCTAGTGGGAGGAAATAAACAATGGATAAATAAATGGGAACGTATCTAACATGTCAGGTGGCGGTAGGTGCTGCTGAGAACAAGGACTCAGAAACTTAGGGCTGAAGGAGAACTGAGAGAGTGGGGCAGTTGCGTAGAGAAGCATGTGGAGATGTAAAAAATAAAAATAAAAGGCACTCCAGGCAGAAGGAACAGCAAGTGCAAAGGTCCTGAGGCAGGAGTGTGCTTGGTGTGCTTAAAGAACAGCCAGGAGGCCAGCATAGCTGAATTGGAAAGAATAAGGAAGGAGAAGAGACTGGAGAAGAAGCAAAGGGCTGGGTGACATGAGATGCAAGGCCATGGGAGCAGAAGAACGACATGACAGGACTTAGGTTTTAAAGGGATTACTCTGGCTGCTGTGTAAGATTGAAAGGCAGCAAGAATAGAACTGGGAAATCAGTGGAAAATTCCTGCAATAACCCAGGCAGCAGGTGAAGGGGCCCAGCCCGGGGGCAGGGGTAGTAGTAATGAAGGCGAGAAGTGGCCACATGTATTGAAAGTATAGATAGAACAACATAATGTGGGGTGTAAAAGAGGTGTCCAGGCTGCCTTCGAGGTTCCTGGCCTAAGCAACTAGAAGCACAGAGTTGCCCTTAATTGATAAGAGGAAGACTGTGAGGAAGGACTAGGGCTGGGGGCCAGAAAATCCGAGTTCTCTTTGGGGCATGTTAACTAAGCAGCCCAGGCTGGAAGCCACCAGTGTGGAGGTGGTATTTCCAGTCGTAAGACAAGATGAACTCACCAGGGATTAAATGTGGAAAAAGAGCGAGGAGGTCGGAGGACTGAGGCCCGGGGATGCCACCGCTGGGGGCAGATCAGGAGCACCGGACAGAGGAGACTGAGAAGGCACAGCCCATGAAGTAGAAGGACACAGGGTGGTGTCCCTGAGGCGGTGTTTTAACAGAGTGTCACCGCCAAAGGCAGTGCAACACACACCGAGGCTTCAGCATCGGCCAGATCTGAGCTCGAACCTCATTGACCAACTGTGTGACCTTGGGCAAGTCACCACCCCTCTCCCTGAACTTCAGTTTCCCCATCTGTCAAACAGGGATGATGGTGGTACTTGCCTCGTTGGGTGTTTGGGTATTAGCTCAGCTTGGCACTTGGTACATAGTGAATGCTCAAAGACTGTGGAGCTGGGCCTGTTAGCATGTGGGGAACAGCTGTCCAGCCAGGTTCTGAGGCCTCAAGCTCAGGTCCAAGCTTGGTACCAGCCAAGTAACTTTATGGAAAGAAAATCTGTGTGTCACAGACCCTCCTGGATCCAAGAATCAAGACACCTCCCACCCTGACCTCACCAAGACCAGCTGACTTCTCCCAACCTTAGTCCCTAGAGCAGAGCTTCCCACGGTGGGATGGAAGATGACTTTAGATGGTAGATGGGCACCCCATAAAATAACCGGATCACAGAGTGGGAACATTAGCCCTTTATAATTCTCCTCCAGGTCTTCTGGTTACATCATGAGGAAGTCTCATGTCGATGCTACCTCACCTTTAGCATCCATCTAACATGTAACAAAGAGGAAGCAGCCATGGCTCAGCCACTTCAGCCATCCAAACTGGACTTAATCAATACTGCCGGGTTCTGCAACCTCACTGAAATTATGATTAATCACCTTCTATTTATGGAAAAGATATTAATTTTCCATTTCTGGACGAGAAACGTTTTTCTTTCTAAACAAATCCATGGAAGTAAAAAGAGAAGTGAGATGTTTTAAATAAAATGCTATGAGCATACACATAAATTGGCTTGAGGAGTGTGTGGGGAAGTGGGTGGAGGAAATAGTAAGCCAGATAGCCCGAGGTGGCTCTTTTTGCCTAGTTTTGGAAACGGTCTTTAACGAGAACCCAGAGAGAGTGGGGATGGCCCATGGCAGTGCTCCTACCACTGAAGAACCAAGTCAGGGTCACAGCCACCTGCTGAGACTCAAGAATGCTCTCCAATGAACACAGATGGAGGAGAGAGCAGCCCTTCAGCCAGGACCTCCTGCCCACCCAGGGCCATGCTCTCCTGGTCCACAGGCCAGCTGCAACACCGGGTGGGAGAGACAAGCTGGTCCAGGGGACTGCCAACAAGGGTGATGACAGCCTTTCAGCCCTCAGCCAATTTCCCATCCACCCAGTGACTCACAAGGCACCCCTCCATCCTGCAGAAGCCTCTTCTATCTGAGGCTACACCAAGATAAGCCTCGAGAGCCCAGTTGGGACCTTCCTCAGGGCCTAATTCTCTGGGGCTCAGGCCTGGTCCGTCTTAAACCCCATCCTCAGGTGCACAATAGGACTTGAGCGCTGTGTGGCCTGGGCGACAAGAGAAGGTGCTCCACTTCTAGACACTGCAGGCAGGGCCTGCTCCATCTTCAGTACACTCAGCCATCACGGAGCTTACATTCGAGCGGGAGCAACAGCTCATGAGCAAATAAACTGAGGACTTAGCTAGGGAATAGCAGGGCTGGGGAGGACAGCTGGGTCTGCAGACAGCGTGGTCAGGGACGGCCTCCAGGAAGGGGCAACCTGTGGGGGGCTCCAGGGAAAACATTTCAGGCAGAGGGAACAACAAGCACAAAGACCTTGGCACGAAGTCAGTCTGGTGCTTTCTGGGAACCACCAGAAAGGCCACTTGGCTCGTGCAGAGAGATGCAGGTGGGAGGATCCTGACTGGGGTCTCCTCTTTACCCTGACTGCAGTGGGGAGCCATTGAAGGGTTTGAAGCAAGGGAGTGATGTGATCACTTTTGTTTTTTGTTTTTTTAATTGCTCTGGCTCCTGTGCAGAAAATGGATAGGAGTGTGTCGGGAGTGAAAGCAGAGGGAGCCAGTGGAAGACTCTCAGAGACTCCCAGGTAAGAGCAATGGTGATGTGGATTAGGAAGGTGGCACTGGAGATGGCACCTTCAGGAGGCAGCACCAGCAGTTTTCACTACTGAATCCCTAAGTTTCTAGCGTGAGGCCGAGACAGTGCCATTTTCCACCATGGGGAAGACAGAAGAGGAGCAGGTGGGAGAGTTGGAACACCACAAATTCCCGGTTGCATGTTACCTGCCAGAAGCCTGCCTCCCATCCTGACCCGCACTGAGGCTGGAGTTCAGAAGGAAGGTGGGAGCTGGGAAGGGCCACTTGGAGATGGCCAGCAAGTGTATATAAAGTGGTGGATGCCCCCAATGGCTGCTCATTCCTCTCCATCCCACAAGCCTGGGACTCCCTACGCACCCCAGGTACCTGCAGCGTTTCCGAGGCCTGGCCGGCTGCGCCGGTGGTGAGGGAGGCCACCTGCAAGGCCTGCTTGCGGGCGGCCAGCAGGATCCTGCAGTAGGTGAAGCAAATAGCGCCCGAGGGCAGGAAGAAGGTGAGGCCCGAGGCCACGAGGACGAAGGGCAGGCTGGCCAGAAGGCGGCACTGGCCCGGGGTGGGTGCCCGCGCGCGGCCCAGCTCGTGCCAGCCCAGCAGCAGAGGCAGGAAGGAGGCGAGCGCAGCGAGGCTCCAGGCGCCCAAGACGAGCGCCAGGGCGCGCAGTGGCGTCATGCGCAGCTTGTAGCGCAGCGGCGAGAGGATGAGCAGGTAGCGGTCCAGGCTGATGAGGCAGAGGTTGAGGATGGAGGCGCTGCAGCACATCACGTCGAAGGCGGCCCACAGCAGGCAGAGGCCGCGCGCCAGCACCCAGCGCCCGTACAGCGCGTTCAGCATGGCGGGCGGCATCACCACCAGCCCCACCATCAGGTCCGACGTGAAGAGCGACACCAGGAAGAAGTTGGACGTGTTGCGCAGCGCCGGCTGCGTGCAGATGAGCACAATGAGCAGCGAGTTGGCCGCCGCCGTCAGCGCGATGACCACACACAGCGCGGCCGCCACCCAGCCGCTGCCACCGGGGTCCGACGCCGGCCCCGACCCCCAGTCGGGGGTGCTATTGTGGGCAGGGCCCGGCTCTGGGACCATGGGGGCTGAGGGTGGACAGCGAGGCCGCGAGGCTCGAGAGGAGTCCTGAGGATGGGCGGGAAGACACGGTGAGGGACTCGGAGGGGTTCGTGGTTGAGAACAGACCCTTCCCTCAAGGGGAGCGGGTGGGAAGAGAAGGGCGGGGCGGGCGATCCATCAAAGGGCAGCGACCGGAAGAGGATGGAGAGGGGTTACACAGGTGTCCTCAGGTGTGGGGCAGAGACACCTGGATCACACGGGTAGGAAGTTAGGGAGGGGCACCTGCTGAGGAGCAAAGTGCCTTGGAGGGAGCAGGTGGAAAGTCGGGAGGGTGGGGAAGCCAGAGGACTCTTGGAGGTTAGATGGGTGGGAGCAGAGCCCCCTAGAAGAGGCGGTAAGATTGGGGCGAGGGTGCCTGCCTGGTGCGAGGACCGGGGACGGTGGGAGCAAGAGGCGAATGGGCGCTCTAGGGCGTGGGGCAAGCTCGGCTGTGGCAGGTGGGTGTGTGCGTGCGCTAGGTGGGGAGCCGTAGTGCTGGGGGTCGCAGGGTAGCGGCCCACTGGCCAGGGCCAAGCCCGGGAGAAGGCAGTTCTCACAGCTGGTGCAAAGGCACCCCCCGGGCTTGGGCTGACACGGGACCCTGCGGCGGGCGGGGGTGTGGGGGGACGCCGTGCGGACCAGCGGGGACAGAAGGAGCAGCAGCCGCGCCTCCGCCCCCTCCCCACCCGGCCGCAGGGTCGCGGGCCCCACTCCCGCCTGCGCCCGGTACCTGGGGCGCTCAGCGCTGCTCCGCTGCCGGCGAATGCGGCAGGCACCGCGGGGCTGCGAGCGGAAGAGGCGGCGGCGGGCCAGGCAGACGCCCAGGGGGCCTGGGAGGTGTTGCGAGGGGCCAGCGCGCGCGGGGGAGCCGGCGGGTGCTGCCTGGAGCGCGCGGTCCCCTGGCCGCCGAACCTGCGCCCCGCCCTGCGGTGGGCGGGGAGAGCAGAGCCCCCGCCTCGCGGGCGGGCGGGGTCCCTAGCACCCCAGGCCTGCGGAGGGACGATCCGGGTGCCCCAGCTGCATCAAGTCGCCTCCCCAGCTGTAGCAGCCTCCACAGCCCCACATACCCTTCCCCACCCCACATGTGGTGGAGGCAGCGGCCCTGGACGAACTCAGAGGAGGGGGCTGTGACCTGCCTTTATCTAGGACTGCCCCCCAACGTTGGGCTGCCCTCACGGAGTGGGGATCACCACACTACTAGGGGGCGCCCTTTGGGAAACATTAGGCAGATCGCTTGACAGCCATATGTATACACACATATATACACACACGTACATACATAATATTACATATTATTTGTAATAACCTATATAATACTTTCTTCAAACCTTTAAACAGCAGGTTACCTCCTCCTCGAGGTCTTGCGAGCATAACCATCCTCTGACAGCACTAGGCACTAAGAGTGAGGTCCCTGATGTGTTCTCACTCCCAGTTTAACAGATCATGAATAGATTTGGGAAACCCTAGGCTAGGTGGGGGTAGAGTCACTGCAGGTAAAGGTGTGGCACCTTGGGTGTGACCCCGCTGTATATCTCTTCTCCTGTCTAAGAAGAGTCTCTACAGGACACTGTGCAGGTTAATATTGTGGGTTCCATTCATTTATTCAACATTTATTGATCACCTAAGTGTCAGGCACTGTTTTGACCAACTGGGACACTGTGGTAACCAAAACCAAGATCTCCATCTTTGTGAGGTTTACATTCTAGAAGGAGACACAATAAACAATAAGCATAATAGATGTTTAGTTGTAAAGTGGCAATTGCTATAGAAAAAAAAAAAAAAGCAAATGGAGAGCAATATCAAGGAAAGCTAGAAAGTGGGGGGAGGGGAGCATTTTTCCTCCACAGAAACAGGAAAGTAATGCCTCTGTGGGGGAAGATGAAACTTTCTCCAGCCTTTCTGGGTTTTTCCAGCTGGCCTAATAACCAAATTGACATGAGACAGGTGAACAAGAGAAAATAACCAAATTTAATGATAACATAGGTATGGGAACCCCACATACACGACTGGCTCAGAGACAGGGAAAATGAGGTATGTGTGACATCCAGAGTTAAGGGTGAGGCTAGGGGCCTGCAGCTTCAGGTCCTTCACAGATGAATAAGAAGAGCAGATGTTCATGAATTACATGTTTGTCCTGCCATATAGATAGGTCAAAAGTTTATTTCTGGTGATAGCTCTTATTATGGGCAAGGCCCCAAATTTAAATTCTTTAAGGGAGAGGCACAAGTTTCTCTTGAAGTCACAGGGTTTTGATTGCCTTTAGCTCAAAAGAATCTGGGTACCAAGAGGCACTTCTTGGGGCTACTCATTCTCAATCCCTACAGCTCCCACATATAAGGGTCATACTATGTTCCAGGGGCTTTATTCTGTTATTCCAAACTCTGCAATAAAGCTGCGAGGTCGATGTTACACTGGGGCTCAGAGAGGCCAAGGGCCTCAAGCAAGGTCACCAGCAGCAAGTGATCAAGGGGAACTGAAACATAGGTCTGCTCAACACCCAAAGCAGAGAAACTTCAAGACCCTACAGCACCCCTCGCTCACCCCCTGAGCCATTATTTGGCACTTAGAGCCTCAGTCTTTGCCCACAGATGGGTCTGTGCAGTGGGAGGGGGTAGCCTGTTGTCCCTCCCAATACCACCTGCATCACCATGACAATTTCTGCCAGGCCCCAAGGATCAGGGTGTAGTATACCAAGCATGGGCTGAAAGTCATAAAGACCAGACTTGGGATCCCGTTTCTGCAGCTTACCAGCTCTGTGGACTTAGGTTCCATCGCCTTGGGTCATTCTTTTCTCATCTGCAATAGTCAGCAGAGCAATATAGCTCCCACCTCAGAGGGTTGTTGAGGGGATGAAATGACCCTGGTGCAATCTGTAAACTTTACGGTGCCGTGCCAGTGCTAGCTGTTGGCCTCAGTGTCCCCATTTGTACAATGGAAATGTGTTCAGCTTTGCAGTAACTCTCTCAGCCAAGGGTTTACTGGTTGAGCAGAAGCAAACTCTAGAGGTGCTGTGTACAATGGACTTTGGAGCTCAGGGACCTGGATTCATCGTTCTGATTCTGCTACTTGCTCTGTTAACTTGGTAAAGCTCTTAAGTTCTCCGCTACCATGAAACTGGGGTAGTGAAGATGTGAACAGAATGAGTATTTAAACTACACAGAGGACCTGCCCAATAAATTTTAGCTTTGAAAAATTATATAGTGGGATATATAATTAGTGATATATAGTGGGATAGAATTTTAGTCCCTCTGCTTTAGCTTTTGCTGTAATGTTTGATAGCCTTTATTTAAAAAAAAAACTAAAGAAAACATGATAAAATGTTAATACATGTTCATTCTGGGTGATAGATTCACAGATGTTTGTTATATTACGATCTGTACTTTGCTAAAATCAAAAAAAAAAAATTCAAGCTTGGGCCTGGGTGGTAATGCCACCTTGTGGCCACTCTGTTATTGTCTTGAACTTAAAAATCCAGAAGTTCTGTGAGTGTGCTCCTAACTTTATCCTTTCCATCATTAATTAATTAATAATGTCCTAGACTTCCTTAACATTTCAGTACATGTTAGGCTGTCAGTAAATATATTTGAATGAATGAACAAAACTATTAGCCCAACCACCAGCAGTTATAGGCCAATCATTCATTCTCAATAATCGTAATAATGGCTGACATTTACTCTATATGTACATTGATTTGTGTAAAGCCCACCACAACCCTGAGAGTAAGGAAGGTGTGATTATTAGTCCCCATTTTACTGATGGGAAAACTGAGCCTAAGTGATTTGCTCAGGATTACACAGCTAAGAAGTGGCCCCACCAGAATTTGAACCCAGGCAGACTGGATTTTCCCTGAGGCTTGAAGCAGGAGAAGAAAACTAGTTGGAGGTTGTTGTCTTCATACAGGCAAACAAGGCAGGGAAGCTGAGACCAATTACCTGCCCATCCGGAGAGGGGCCTGCGTTGACAGTGTTGTGTGTCAGAGTTAAAACCTTTTTAAGATTTTTCATCCCTTGTGGGTGAGAAGAGGCAATGGCGGAGGAGGAGCTGCGATTTTTTCTTTTTTTCGGGGCTGTCTTTATCCATTTTAAGGTTGGTGAAAAGAAAAACTGGCAGTCAGTAATCCACGTCTCCCTCTACATTGCAAACTGACACAACTAATGATGCCTTTCTAGTCACTCAAATCTGGCTCCTCCCACTCACGGCTCCCACATCCAATCAGCAGCTCCGCTCCCAGGGGGCCTCCCCTCCCAGACGCATTGCCCCACCCAACTCTGGCCTCCACCATCTCCTGCCTCGACTATCGACCATCGCAGTTTCCTGCTAGTGTCCAGCCTCCCCTCCTCCACTCATGAGACTTCTTTTAGTCTCGCTGAAACCCAGATTTGCGCAGACATTTTGAGAGCTCTTACTGCAAAGAGAATGAAGTCTGAACTCTGGCTGTCTTTCCAGGCCTGCCACCATCCACGCCAACCCACATTCCTGTTTTCTTTCCAACCAGCTTTTATTAATTTCTTTATGTTTCTATTAATTTATGCCCTGCCTTGTTCATTTCATACATAGGATGGAGGACGACCCTGACCAAGACACATCCTGCCAAGACAGTGCTCAGGTCTCAGTCCTCACCTCTAGCCAGAGACTTAATATAGCCAGGGTTTTTCCCTACAAGACTGAGGGGTTATTGAAGTCTGCATGTAGGAGGTACACTTCCCTCCAACCCAATTCCAAGTCAAGGGATGCAGGGCCACCATGGATGGTCATGCAAGTGCCATTCTGAAGTTGGGAAGTATACAACCTGCACAACCGAGCAGAGCCGCCAGGAAGAAAAGGCTCCCGTACACCGAGAAAAATCACGTGTGCAGTACACAGCCGACGTCACTAGAGGGCGCTATATTAGACCCCTGGGGCCGCTGCTTCCCCGCCTGGCCGAATCACTGCCAGTGCACAAAGGCCCCGTTTTCTCATTAGCAAAATGAGGATTTCAAAGCATTAGAAGAAATATATATATAAATTTCTGGTATGTGCTGGTGATAGCAATGTGTGCAAGGAACCACCCACACGACCTGCCCTGCCCTGTCTCCATAGAGCATTTAGAACCCACGCTCAATCAATCACAGGGTGCGTAGTTATCAAACTCTAGGCTCACTGAGAGAGGGGCAAAAGGACTCCAGAGGCGTCAGGATCCCGCCAGCACGTACAAGGCGATTAACAACTGCAACTACTAAGGTTATACTGGGCGCAGAGCGATTAGGCCAGACTCCCAGGGTTCGAGTCCCATTGGTGACATTTCTTGACTGCACGACCCTGAGCACATTATGTAATCCCTCAGCACTTCAGGCACCTCCTCTGCAAACGAGGGCAATGTCCATATCACAGGGTGGTGGTGAGAATTAAAGGAATTAATTTACGTAAAGTCCTTAGCACAGCACTCCATCCCGGATATGTTTAGAACCATCAGCTTTGTCCATGTCCCCCTCTCCTGTGCCAGGCCAGGCTGGTGTCCAGGGAAGAACTGATACTGGGTCACTATGAGAGCGAAAATAGATGGCGTGAGGCAAGCTCGAGGGACCAATCAGAAAAGCCCAGTGGGGGAGGGCCACCCAAGGTATGTGCAAGGCTATAAACAGGCACCCAAAGAAAGAGGCAGGAGCTTGGGAGACAGGGGCCAAGGGTGCACGTGGCAGGGAAGTGAGCCCCTCAGCAGGATGCAGGGAGGGGGCTGCTCAGGGGATGCACTGTGCAGCCCTGCCCCTTCCCTTAGGCCCTGCTGCTGGGCCCCTTCAGGAACTTGGGTCAGCAGAGCCCGTCAGTGAAGACAACACAGCCATTGAACAAATTTATTCATGAGAAAACTCAGGATCTGTCAGGGAGACAACCTACTGGTTACAAGCTCCAGAAGCTCTTGTCAGAACAGCCGTGAGGGTTGGGGCATCCCCAGGCAGGGTGCTGGTGGGGTTGATACCCACCTTGGGGACAGATGAGCAGACACAGGCAGTTCTGGGTACAGATGTGGTGTTCTTCCTTGCCCACCTGCCCTGTCCTGTCCCATCCAGTCCCCCTACCCCCTCTAGGGTTAAAGTGCAGCTGGGATTGGGGAGGCCAGTGGGATGGGGCAGCCAGAGAGCTGCAGTGAACATGGCTGCCCACAGGAGCCCTTGCCCAGCCTCTTCCTCATTTCTTAAGGCTCAGCCAGAGTCCATTCCACTCAGGACTCTTCTTGGGATCTCTGAGTAAGGGAGACCTCTCCCCACTTTTGGACATTTAAAGAGTTCCCCTGACAAAGTAAGGCTGGCTCCATCAGCTGAGGAGCCTAGAATGTGGGGAGCAGCAGGAGGCACCAAGATCTCAGAGAAGAGGGAAAGAGGCTCTCCTGTGGCCATGGTCTGGTGGTCATTCCCACCCCCTGGCCCAGAAAGTTTCCTCCCTTGCCTCCCTCCACCCTCTGGAAGCCAAGGAAGCCAGAGGCCCAAAGAGCCTACCCCACCCCCCAGCTCCAGGGCCATGAGTCAGCAGGGTCCTGCCCAGGCCTGACTCCCAAACTGGTAGAGGGGGTCACCTCAGTGCCACAGGGAGAAGCTGCCTGGGGTGGGAGTGAGAGGCCTCTGGGGACGCCTGTGGGCCTGAGCTCCCTGCTTCTGCTGGATGGTCTTCCTAGCCCGGACTCAGCACCCATCCTCAGCCCAGGGCCCCACTCCACCGTGTGCACCCCAGGGGCCCTGGCCCACCAGAGGCTGCCAGGGCCTCAGCCTGGCTCCCGCCATCTTGAATGGCCTCACCCCCACCTCAGCAGCTTAGCCCACTTCCTCCCCCTCCCAAAGGCACATCTCCAGGAGGCAGAAAGGAAGAAACACCCTCCTCTGAAAAAGAACCCTGAAGACCTCTGCTTCCTCCCCTCACTCTTGAATATATTAAATTGTGCAGCTAGGCTCCAACCCCTCCCTTCAGATCTCCATGGCAACCGGGAAGCATTCCAAGTCCAAGTCTGAATCCAAGTCCATCCAGTGCCAAAGGGGGGCTTTAGCCTCTCCCCCCGCTCTTCTCCCAGCATTCCACAGGGGACGAGAGGGGAGGAACAGACAGGGCCCTCAGTCCTCGGCCCCCTCTTCCTCGGCGTGGGGGGGCCCAGGAGGTTCCTCAGGCTCAGGGGTCTGCCCACCAGGGTGGAGGTGAGGATGGGGGTGGGGATGGGTGCCCGGCTGGGAGCCTGGCCCATCCTCTCCCTGTACGTAGACACTCATCCCCTCGTGACTAGGCTCCTTGCCACACGCCTGGCAGCTGCAGTGCAGGATCTTCTCCACCAGCTTGTCCACCCTTGGCACCTCCTCGTGGCCGGGGCACTCCAAGGTTACCTGGGGGGCAGGGGACAGGAGATAAGCGTAGAGATGTTTCCAAAGGCCTAGGGCAGGCAGGGCATTCTCATGGGTAACACAGCCTCATGGGACACAGAATCTCAGAGGTTGCAGAAGCCTGAGTTCACTCTGTGGGCCCATACCGGGGGAGAGGGACTGAATCCCCGCAGGTGCCACCTGCCTCATCTCCTCATTCAGTCCTGCCACCCTCCCTTCCATCCACCCACAGCAGAGGGCACCCTGAGGGAAAAAGTCCAATGTGGCCTGCCCTGCCTTAAATTCCCCTCAATTCCCCTACTGCACTTGGAGAAAAATCTTGAGACCACCCAGGACTTGCAGGCTGCCCCTGGCGTCACCTGTCTGCCCCTGACTATCCCCACCAGCTGTGCTGAACGATCTTCCTGAGACTTTGCACAGGCTGTTCCCTCTGCCTGGAAGGGCCTCACCCGACCCATCCCCTACCACCTGCCCAAACTCTGCCCAGTTTCCTTCTATCCAACCTCTGGGTCTGAGCTCAGACATCGCCTCCCGCAAAAGCCCCTCTGCAACCTCCTGCTCAGCTGCCACTTGCCCCGCATGAGCCCATTGACATCTTCTGCTCCTCGTTACCTTCCTCTTTCCCTCCCTTCCTTCCCTTGCCCACTCTCCTTCCACAAAGCACCTACTCCATGCCAGCTCTGGGAACACAAGGACAGGCATGGCCCCTCAACAGAACTCACAGAGTCTACTGGAGGAAACAGACCTGTCAAAATCACCCAAATGCAGATGAAAAACTGTGGATGTGACAGACGCTCGAAGCAGAGGCACACAGGACTCAGGGGATCAGGAATGGGGTCCTGGGAAAATGATGCCTGAGCTAAGAGCAGAAGGATGAATAGACGTTTAACTAGGTGAGGAGGAGGAGAAAAGTGTTCCAAACTGAGAAACGACGAGCATGTGCAAAGGCCCTGGGACAGTAACAAGCGCAGCAGGTCTGAGACACTGAAAGGAGGTGAGTTGGTGTCAAGTGTCAAGCTAGCAAAGAAGGCGAGAAATGCAAAATGAAGCTAGAAAGACGGGTGAGCCAGACCACGCTGGCCCCTGTGGGCATGGCGGGCTGAGCGGAGGCTGGGCAGCAGTACTCACAATCTCCCACATGGACTGGGCTGGCATGCAGGAGTCGCAGTGCACCAGGGACTCTGTCGACTGCGGGAAGGTGTTGGGAACACTGTAGCTGAAGCATTGTCCTAGACACGCCCTGTGAGAGGAGAGGTCACCGTGCCATCACTCAGGCAGAGGCAGGGGTGGGCAACCCCACCCTCTTCCTCCCTCCTGAGCCCCTGTCCTCAGCCCCTCCACCCTCCCTTCCGAATCCCACCTGTTCTGGATGGACTTGGCCTCACAGCCGCTATGGCCCACAATCTGGGTGATGTTCTTGGCCTCGCACCAGGCACTCTTGTCTGGGAACAGCGCCAGCTTGTTGATGGGTGGTGGCGCGGCCAGCAGCATGGCGGGGAGGACAGCCCCCACCAGGACCCGAAGCATCATGCTCATGGCCTTCAGAGCCCTAGAACTGAGCACAGACTTTAGGTGAGGCCAGTCAGGCTCAGGAGGCTGGGCAGAGGGGGTCAGCAGTGTTACAAACATGGGCTCTGACACCAGACCAACAGGTCAAACTCTGGCTCTACCACATCTAGCCAAGCGCAACCCTGGACAAGTTAATTCTCCCATATGAACTTCAAAATGAGAGCTGCTGATAGTATGTGCACAGATGGGTATCATAAAGTAGAAATGAGGTGTTATATGAGAAGCCCTCAGTGAGGCCAGCAGGTAACACACACTCAGTGCATGTTAGTTATTTACTAGGTAGCTTTGAGCAAGTTACTGTTTATCTCTGTGCCACAGTGTCTTCATCTAAAGAAGATGGCAAAGGATTGCTGTTAGTACCAACTGGACACTGCCAAGCACATGCTGAGTGTTGACCAATCATCAGCTGTCTCCTCACTCAGATTATGTGGGTCCTCCAGGAAACCCAAAAAACTGTCCAGAGTGCCTGCCCTCGGGGACTGGCCATCTATCATGTTTCCTGGACACAATGACACAGTTGTCAGTATCCTGACGTTGGGAAAGCTAACCTCCCTGTTCACGTCACTATGAATTTGTTGGGCCCCTGTGGCTGAGCCTCAGGGGAGAAAACTAGCCCAAAACTAGACTGTATTTCTTTTTTGGATGCCCCACCCGAGCCTTGAGCCCCGAGCGTACACATATTCAGCATTATCCCTAGCTCCAACCTAACCCAGTCAAGCAGGGGACAATCCACCGAGCTCTTGACCCTCTGTAAATTGGCTAGGATACCAGAATTCACCAGCAGATGGCGCTGCAGGGCAGGGTGTGTGTCCCAAGGATCTGGGCACAGGGGACTCCTCACCCAAAGTTCCCCAGCTTCATCTTCTGTAGGTTTTGCCCCCTCCCCCACCTCAAAAATATGTGGAGAAGGGAGGCTTTGGACAGATCCAGATAAAAAAGAAATGCCTGCAAGGCAGTCCTCTGGGGAAAGAATGCTAGACTGGAAGCTGTTTACACATGCTGTGTGACCCTGGATACTCAGGTCTCAGTGTCCCAACCTATAAGACATGTGAGGTGCCCTGGGCCACTGGTTTCCAAAGCTGGTAGATCCTCAGAATCCCCTGGGGACTTGAGGAGGGCAAATTCTCAGGTGGCCGGGAGTCTGCACTTCTAACTAGCTCCTGGGATGGTTGATATGCAGCCAGACTTGGGAGCCAGTCCAGCTCAGTCAGTCTGGGATTCTGAGTCTTGGGACAATCCCCAGAGGGGCCTCGGTGGGGCAGAATGAGGAGGAGGGGCCAAATAACTCCCACTGGTCCCGGAGACACCCAGCACTGGCGTGAGGCTGGCTCCGGGCTGGCCATTCCATTCAGAACTCTCAGCCCGCTTTCTGCTAAAAGTGGTAGGTAGTTTGCCAAGTGTCTAGGGTGGGGGGATGTTAGGGCATTGTGCCTGCTCCTACAGTGGAAACCTAGGTGGCAGGTCAGCTGGGCTTCTGCAGAGGGCCCGGGCTGGCCTGCAGGGCTGTGACCACAGCACTCAGCTCCTGCCCCTTCTCCTGGCAGGAGGCAGAGATGTGTCCCATCTCACCGGGTCCTAATACCTGGGTGACCCTTGCTCCAAGCCCAGCAGGGAAGGGTGGAGAGGGGAGAGTAGGAGGAGGTGAGTCTGGACAGTCTGCCCCATCCAAGATGAGTTCGTCACAGCCCGGGCTCTCACCCACACATTTCCGGTCTCACTCACAAGACGGACAGCAAAGCCTGTGTTTTCAGTACAACCACATCCTAACAAAACAGAATAGACTTGTTCCTAACCGGCAACCTAACTAATTTTTCAACAGGCTTAGTATCCAGGAGGCTTCCTCATGCCTAAGGGTGCTTGTCTGTCTCTAAGGAATGAGCTTCTGAGTCAGAGTCTGACCATGGCTGACCGAAAGAGGCCCCTGGGCCTCAAATCCAAGGACCCTGGTCCTACATGTGACCCCAGCATAACTCCTCAGGAAAGTCAGGCAGGTGGGTTCAGGGGGGCAACCCAGACAGGGTGTGATTGTTAGGTTTCCTGAGGGTTTGGAACTGAGGCTGGGATTTTAATGAAAGCCTGGCGATGAGCACTCACATCTGGGCTGGAGTTGGAGTTAGGAGAGGGTAGGACTGAGGCTATGGTCCAGAACCAGGCTAAAGGGGAACAGACACTGGGGGTGAAGTTCATAACAGGATGATGGGGAAATAACCGTGAGAGTTTTAGAGAAATCACCGACCCAGAGGATGGGGACTGGTTATTAGCGTCACACTGAGAAGAAATGAGATAAACCGAGGCAGAAGTCCACCTCTCTTACCTTTCTCCTTTTCTAGTACAGAGCTAAGAATTAATCCTAAGGCCAGCTGTGACCACAGAGGGGGCCCGGCCTCTTCCCAAGCCCTGGTCAGGACCTCAGAGGAGGGTGCTGGGGCCACACTCAGCTCCCCCGGCCAGCAGCCCTGAGATCCAGCGGACTGCCTGGGCTCCCACAAGCACGGCCCCC